>JAQGAE010000058.1:0-66976 GCA_034696685.1 Julus scandinavius | reverse complement strand
TCGTTCATGACCATAATAATTAAACAGTTAAGTTTACCATTGTGGTCTTTATTCTTGGAGATCCAAAGATCCCCAAATGCCTTTGATACTCTACCAGAAAAAACCGCGATTTTGCATGCACATTTTGCAGAAAAGCTGAAAAGATTTTGTAGGATAATCCATAAATTCCGTTATGTGTTACCTGCTATTAATATACGCTGTATCTCGGCTAATTATCGCTCGATATTCACACTTTTTGGTGTTTTCGAGGGCAAATCACGTTCTCTTTCATATTCCGAAGTCAAAAATCCAACCTTTCAAAAACAACGTTCGAAAACAGCCCAAAACCATTGTTTTTTCCGCTTTTCGCTACGTTATATTTACAAAATCGTGTTTTTCCCCCTCAGATTCTGAACGAGGACGTCACTTACGTTAAGGAAGTGAAAAAACTTTGAAAATACATTGAAAATTCACCGAGATATATCGTTTTGAATATTTCGGGGGTGGAAGACGATGAGTGAATGGTGAATTCTCAAACTTGTTGGTGTTTTTGAAGCCAAATGGCGTCCTCCGAAGTCAAAAATCCAACTTTTCAAATAATAACTTTCGAAATACGTTAATTATTTTTTCTAATTGCTGATCTTAACTATCACATCACGTACTGTGATAATGCCATACACTTACCATTTCAAAAGTAGTCAGGCTGGCAAGTAGTAGCTTCTTCTTATCAAAACCAGGGTGACCAGGGCACAGTGGGTTCACTTTTTAGAATTCATTTTGTTTGAGGAAAAATATTTCACTTGTAGCATTTTAAAAGAATAACACAGTAATATACAATTTAAGCATTCAGGATCTGTATTCATTTTCTCATCGTTTTAGAGCTTCTAGTTCTTTTGTTATAAGATTTAAGTTGGTTGTGCAGACTGTCCCACTGTGACCCTATTCCGGGGCACAGTGGGACATGACATGGGGTACAGTGGTACCCCATTAAGACAAATTTTATAAGAAAAAGAACACCACATTGATTAATTATGTTTAATTCAGGACGTCGATTTAAAATTCCAAGTATAAATTACAAAAACGATTAAAATTAACCGTAAATACAGTAGCTAACATAATTTCACTGCTTACTTGTCCAAATGTGGGTTTTTTCTGTGATTGTGAACCATTTTTACTTTAAAATATAAATTTAATCATGGTTTTTATTTAAAGTTATGATAAATGAGAAAATATACAAATATTTTCCAAAAACATTAATTGGGATATGCTGTGACATGCCCCACTGTACCCCATAATGTTGTGGTCCACTGTACCCCGTATCACCAATTTGATTTGCATAAAGCCTTACAGCTGACCACATGGCTAATTAACATAAACTTTAGTTTGAAATCATAGCTATATATATACACTTGTTAATGATATATTGCGGCATTACTAATGTTTTATAATTACACCTAGAATAAAAATCCAATTGCGGGTTGAATAATTACTTTTCAAGTACAAAAACTTTAACTGCAAATGTTTTCTTCTATACTTGTGCTGCATACAGCATCTTTGCAAATCAAAAGCATTGGGTTGCTGATAAAACCTGATTTTATAAAGACGTTGTACCACGGTGCCCCGGTCTCCCCTGCTATTTGGAGATAACTGTGTGCATACAAAATATTATAAAGCAAACAATTCAATGACTTGTGTTTTATGCAAATTTATTTAAAGATTATAGACTCAACACGATGACAAAGTAAACCATTTGAAAAACTCAACCTCGATTACTATATTGACATTGACACATTCATACATCTTTCATACAACAAACATACTAACGATTAACGATAAAAGAAACACCATCTTCATCTGAAAATAATTTCAATTTTGTTTAATAAAGGTTGCAACATATCTTAGACTAATATACATACCAACACAACCGCACATTTCCTGAATGGGATCATGGCATAATATATCACCTTCTATAAGATAAGATTAGAAAAGACAATTATTAATTTTGTGTGCATTTCTAAAATGAATTTATCTTGGGTGCAGATTCTTCATTGTCAAACTGCTTATTATAAAGATCAATTATTTTAGTTTACTTTCCTGAGCAGACTCTTGCTTTTAAATATTTAAATGTGTAAGAAGAATGCATTTCTTTCTCTTCAAAATATGTTTCCCCCGATGGACAGATATGTTCGAAATTCTCTACATTGCATTTGTGTTCTCCACTTTGAACGTTGCTGTAACATTTACCCTTGTGAAAATAAGAGTTCTTGCCCTCGCATGGATTTTCTGAAATGCAAGTCAGTAAGCTCATTTGTAAACATTTGTTTGAGGTTTTGGTAGAGGAGGATGACAAATGTACTCACCTCTGTCTCTGCAGAAGGTTCGGGATTTTCTATTTTCGCATTTTGAACATTTCCAAGCATAGGCAGCTGTAGAGTCCATGTAAGCACATGCCGTTTGATTTTGATTCGATTCCTTGAAAGCAATGGATACGCAGAAGAACTCCAGTTTGTCAAAATTCTGACCAAATGTAAATAATTCATCATCGGAGAAATACCAGTTCGTGCCCGGCTGTATTTTGTGCAGACCGAACCACATATCTTTAATGCCGTAAGAACTCTGCAGTCCCACCAGAAACCCGTTGATGTACTTGTCTTTTGCATGTACTGGAATCCCACCTTCTGATTCGCATTCTGCTACACTGTCTATGTATAAAACTGGATTTTCACTTCCCAACCAGTAGCAGTGGCCTTCGTGGTAAATTGCAGATTTGCGGCATTTGGGTTTTTGAACACCTAATTTGAAAGTTTGTAAATATAACCATACAGTTTTGAAACAGTACACATCTTCATATGTTCCGAATTTTCATTTATATGTTTTCAAACTTGATACTTTTTGCAATTCAATGCTTTAAACCATTATGAAATCTATAAAACAAACTGATCCACTTAAGGGCCATTCAAAAAGGACGTCCTTAAGAGGGGGATTGGGGCGTCTGCTGTCATGTGGACAGGGGGGAAATGAGGGGGGAAGTTATTATGGACATCCACTAATGATTGTATTTTTCAGTTTTTAGATTTTCAGTTTAGTTGAGTTTTAAAGGACAGTGCATGAAAGGGAAAATCGACACCAGCAAAAATATGTCCCCAGTCCCAAAAGAATTTGAATTTTGAAATCTTGGGAATGACGGGAATTATGACTAACTAGTGATGGTATTTTTCAGTTTTTGGATTTTCTGTTTAATTGAGTTTTAAAGGTCAGTGAAAGGGGAAAGGGACACCAAAAGAAATGAACAAACCCAGTCCCAAACGAACTTCAATTTTTAAAATCTAGGGAAAGTCGGGAATTATGACTAACTTTGTGTTAAACACCAATTTTATGCTGGAATTTCCATTCGAGGTCAGGAAATTTCTGATAATCAGAAAAGTATGGAAAAATGTCGTAAATTGGTAGCGAGGCGGCCGGGTGCTTGGAAATTTATAGGATGGGAGCTTGCATGTTCCAACAAATTTCCTGGACACCCTACTTTTCAAAAAAATGATTGATATGTTTTTGGAAGGGGATGAGGAATGTTTGGGCTAAAATAGACACAATGCGGGAGGGGTTGGGGAAAGGGGGTAATTTTTGAAGGAATTTCGGGGACGTCTTTTTTGAATGGCCCCTTATTGCCCACTTATATCAAGTGTATGTATGGCAAATGTCCCAAAAATGTATGTTATTTCTAAGTTTATTTATTTGGGAGATTGGCATTAAAACCAATTGAATTTAAAAAAATTGCATTGTTTTAGAAGCATTAACACTTAAAAGTGTAAAAATACTGAATCAATAAAGATGATATTTTTGGAATATCTTAGTTATAATATGCACAAATTGCAGTAATTTAATTAAAGCTTTAACTGACCGCAGGTGTAGCAGGCATAGCCGATATTTTTATTTGGTGGATTCAACGTCATAGCTAGTTGTTGAAAAGTTGTTGACTCGTACATCGTACGAATTCTTTTAAGTGCCACTGCTCTTGCTTTTGTGGGATTTAATACCCGTTCTACTGCGCTGGAATATCAATAATAATAATAATCGATTCTGACCTAATCATAGTTGGATAATATCGTGCATATTGTTGCAATGCATGCGCAATTTTCAAGTGTGCAATAACAAAGGACCTACGTATACAGCCATCGTCCATTTTCGTCCACCACTGCTAGCCATAAAGCTATTATGTGATGGTATTTTATGTTATTATTCATTTCATCAAGAAACCAATAAATTGGGTCATCTTGAAAGTTGGTTGAAATGTTTAAATATGCCATTACGTGACCATCCTCGGTGCATTCTTCCAAAGCACCATGGAAATCTCTGGGGGCAACTTTGATGTCGTAGCAGTCAGAATAATCTGGAAATTTGAATTATAATTAATTCTGGTCAGCCATCCTCAGCTGACAAAGTTAATTGAATTTTAACTTTTCATGGGCAAGATAAAAATCTACCTTGTGGTGGTGAAAGTTTGTTTTCATTTTTCATTGCAATAGCATTCTGCAAGGACTAAAATGCACATAAATACACGTTAATCAGACTATCAAATTGCCAAAAAATCTATTATATTCGATTGAATTTTAGCAATATTATTTATTTATAAAAAAAATTCTAGGACAACGAACGCATTATTTGGATTTGCATTAATTGCAATGGGAAAAATTGATTCGCATCACGAACTTTTCGGTTCACGAATAGGGTCAAGGAATGGATTAGGTTCGTAAAACAAGGTTCCACTGTACATCTTTTACGCAATAGATGCAACGTAGATGCTGAATTAGTTGATAAAACAATGTTATGGAGTTTAAATTCCTAAAAAACCACTGAAATTCTGTGAAAAATTTATTTTTAACCAAATTTTTCTAGCATTCATGATGAAATACTTACAAAAATCCCTTCCACGTCTATTGAACAGCTTACCAACAATACAAAGATTAGTACTAACACGTTGTAAAATTGCAACATGACCACGATAAATCTATCAAAAAGTATTTTAAGAGTTATCTTTAACTTGAAAATTCATATTAATTTAGGGCATGCACAGTTAAGAAGTTTTTGTTGAAAACTATCCTTCAGCTTATACTTTAGCCTGTACCACACGTATGTAAGTTATCTGTCCTTTTATAGGCTTTCTCAGTTTGAAATTCCCAAGCTTTCATATGAGCTCACAACGAAAATCAATGAAAATCTTAAAAATATCTTTTCTTATTGTAAGTTTTTTTTATCCACTGTGCCCATTTGTTGAGCGTGAGTATAAGTGAAGCATTGTCTGCCTTCAGTTTTCCGTTACAGTTCTATTCAATTTGCAAATTATTATTTTTTTATTACCAAAGGTTTTATAGTTTATAAGCTATTGCATTTCGTTGTAACTTTGCTTTGGAAATGAGTTTCACGAAAGAAAGACATTAGTAAAATGCATAATGAATGAACAATAATTTTTATTCAAAATTTAATATGCAAAAATCACACAATGAACATTCATTCTCAATTGTACCATTCATACAAATACATATAGATTTGATCACAATGAACATGATTAGGGACATGATAAAGTAGCTGGCTGAAATCCAATTTAATCACATACAACAAACCTTCACAATCGAATTTTAAAATTATTTGAAATGCACTTACCAGTTTCGGCATTACTATAGTTACACGAATATATAGTGACGTCCCTTGTCTTTATTACATTGTAGGGATTCACTGTAAATGGATCGAAAAGATTTGTAAATTAATCTTTACTGCAATCTTGAAAATATAATACCGAGAATTTCATAGGCCACTTGGAGGCATTTTTACAAAATAAGACTATTGGCTAAGAAACTGCAAGTATACTCACTTTGGTTGTGCCACCCAGCAAGGAACGAATACAGCCGTCCTGCTTCGCCTGAATCGTACTTGACTGTCAGAAAGCTGGAATTACTGTTCTGACAGGCTGTCATGCCACTGTTCTCATCCAGAACAGGTAATTCAAAGCATTTCCCCTCGAAATACCGCCATGCAGCGTTAGTTATTCGGGTTGGACAGAGTATATCTGAAATAATTATTTGAAAATAGTAATTGTTGAAATAATTTAGTTGGAAATAAACCATTAAGGATCTCCCCTCGTAGACGTTTAAAAAAATTCAAGGTTATTTGAAGGCTCATCTTATAAATTTCCAAGCACTCTTTCGCTACCAATTCCACGATAATGTTTCAGATTTTTCTGATTCACGGAAATTTCCTGACCTTGAAGGGAAATTCCAGCATAAAACTAGTGTTTAACAAAAATTTTAAGCATAATTAACGACTTTCCCGAGGTTTTTTAAAATTAATTTGCATTTGGGACTGGGGACACATTTCTTCTGGTATCCCTCCCCCACTTTCACTGACCTTTCAAACTCAAAAAGAATAATCAAGAACTGGAAAATACCATTAGTGGATGCCCATAATGGCTTACTCCCCCCTTAGAGCCCTACCCTTTGAGGACGTCCTATTTAAATGGTCCCTTACCGATATTGGCGCAGTTGTAATATTTAATTTGGCTGATATCTACAGGCTGATTACTCTTAACTCTGCTAATTGTTGCTGCTCGATTGCTGTTGTAGTACTGTGCTGTAGCGGCCTTTTTCTCCACGTCCAAATAACTGTGTTTTATTGAAAACAATGTTTTAGTTAAGTTTTTAGAAAATGCATTTCATCTTACCTACCTGTATCCCCATTGTCCAGTTACTTGTTGGACTGCCACCCAGGCCGTGATGTTGACATTACGATCCTCTAAAGCTGTGTATTGCTCCTTAACTTTGTCTGCATCGGCAGATACGGTTTCGTTAATGAATATCAGTTGTTTTCCGTAGTAACTGCACATCGATATGGTTTCCATCATTTTTACTACATTTTGTATGGTGTTAGTATATTTTAACAGTTGATAACTTGTGGTAATTATTGTGCGGAGCAGAGTGCAAAGACATTGGACATGTTTTGTCATGCAATGATGCAAGTCTGTGAAAGCTAGTACCCGTATCCATATACCTGAATATAAGTTAATCGTTTTGGAAATATTTGTAAATTTTAATCCAGCAGCTACAGAAGTGGTTTTGGAAGTTAGTACATGTTTGGTACAAATTTGCTGTTTTTATTTATTATCTTACTTTTTAAGTTAATCAATTTTCAGTATTATAAAAGTAAAAATGGAAATAGGTTACATTGTAATGGCGCATATACTAAGCCCCAACTTTTTTTTTTGTATTTTAAATGATTCTGCCTAAGATTTGACCATCCTCACATCATTAATTCATTTTAAAGTTGGTAGGTACAGTATTTATTTTTTGTTTTCGATATCTTTGCATTCTGCTTCAATATTAAATCAATATGTTCTCTTACTCTGATTTGAAAATGGGTTTGCTACCAGCGCGTTATCATTTGCTTCCTGAAATGAATAAAATATTTAGTACATTTTATACATGAATTTGCAGCTAAAATTAAAAAAAATACATAGTAGGCTATTCAGAGTATTTAGAACAAAAGCTAGGCCTCGATCTGATCAGCAAGGTACTGCCAATGAATTTTCATAAATGGTTAATATTTTGCTTCCTTTTTATAAATGTAAAGTGGTTTAGCTAAAACAGAAACTGAAAGTAGCTACAGGGGAATCTCGGTTTACGAACAAATCGGTCTACGAACACCATTTGTTGTTTCACTTCACGAACGATGCTTCAGTTCACGAACATATTTCTCTGGACCCCCAATCAAAGGTCCGACTTTCTGAAATTGTTGTACTAGTTTCCAGCAGAATATCTCTGTTACGCATAAGTTTTACTGAATACAAGAAACATCAAAAATGTGTTAGAATCTCCAAGGATTTATAAATTAAAATCGATATTAGTTTCAAGGACATTTCAAATATGGCAAATATGCCAATTGCAGTTGCAATGGATGACAATCCATTGATGACGTCGATTTGAGACAAATCATACAATTAACAACAGAATAGAGTATAAGAATACAAATTTTCCTAATGGAAACAATGTTTGTTAAAGTAAATTTCTTCAACAGAATCTGCAAATGAACTTGATTCACAGCAACTTCAGCATGAGGACACCACGTGGGTGTCTTTATTTCCTATAATGTTGGAAATCATGGATATAGTATATTAAACTGCTTTCTTCTAATATTACTGTTATATTTATTTTCTTTCTGTATTATTTCCACACAAAGCCATAACATGGTAAAAAAAATTCTTGGACAAAGAACACATTATTTGGAGTTACAATAATTGCAATGGGAAAATTTGATTCGGATCACGAACATGGTCAAGGAGCGGATTAAGTTCGTAAACCGAGGTTCCACTGGATTCTAAAATTTGTTTTTTGTTTGCTACATTTGTGGCGTTTTTATCTTGAAACTTGCATCATAGGTAAAAAGAAAAGTTGGAAGGAAATGTAACAAATCAAAACGAAACTTACGCTGCTATCTGAATAGATGAGCCGATCCAAGATCGAATCTGTGCGAATACCAATATGACTACTCGAAAATATTATACTACATAGAAGCCATATTCTCCTTATGTGGGGCATGATGGATCTTCAGCTTTTTCCAGTAGAAATTCAGTATTAATAAATGAACATAGAAAAATAAACAGGATCAGACAAAATACGACAAACTTACCTTATATGCCTTATTTCTTCACAGGATACATTCACGGTTTACAAGATTTCAACGTTTTTTTATAGGCGTTATCAATTGCGCAAATTTCTACGGACCACCGTTCAAAGGTCCAAGGTAGAATTTCTTTGTCTTACTAGTTCCAGCAGAACATATTTGTTACGGATATGTTTTACTAAATACAAGAAACATAAAAAATGTGTTATAATTTCCAAGGATTTAAATTAAAATTCAATATAATTGTTATTTTTATTTATTTAATTATTTTATTATTTACACACATAAAGCCATAACATGTTAAAAAAATTATAGGACAACGAACGCATTATTTGGATTTACATTAATTGCAATTGGAAAAATTGATTCGCATCACCAACTTTTCGGTTCACGAACAGGGTCAAAGAAAGGAATTAGGTTCGTAAACCAAGGTTCCACTGTACATCTTTTAAGTAATAGATGCAACGTAGATGCTGAATTAGTTGATAAAACAGTGTTATGGAGTTTAAATTCCTAAAAAACTACTGAAAGTCTGTGAAATATTTATTTTTTACCAAATATTTTTAGCATTTATGATGAAATACTTACAAAAATCCCTTCCACGTCTGTCGAACTGCTGACCAACAATACGAAGATTATAGTACTAATCTGTAAAATTGCAACATGACTACAATAAATCTATCAAAAAGTATTTTTAGAGTTATCTTTAACATGAAAATTCATATTAATTTAGGACATGCACAGTTAAGAAGTTTTTGTTGAAAACTATCCTTCAACTTATACTTTAGCCTGTACCACACGTACGCAAGTTATGTCCTTTTATAGGCTTTCTCAGTTTGAAATTCCCAAGCTCTCATATGAGCTTACAATGAAAATCAATGAAAATCTTAGAATATCTTTTCATTTTGTAAGTTTTCAATTTTTTTATCCACTGTGTTCATTTGTTCAGCGTTAGTATAAATGAAGCATTGTCGCCTTGAGTTTTCCGTTACCGTTCTATTCAATTTGCAAATTATTATTATTATTTATTTTTTTACCAAAGGTTATATAGTTTATAAGCTATTGCATTTCGTTGTAACTTTGCTTTAGAAATGAGTTTCACGAAAGAAAGGCATTAGTAAAACGTATAATGAATGAACAATAGTTTTTATTCAAAGTTTAATATACAAAAATCACACAATGAACATTCATTCTCAATTGTACCATTCATACAAATACATATAGATTTGATCACGCGGTGAACATGATTAGGGGCATGATGAAGTAGCTGGCTGAAATCCAATTTAATCACCTACAACAAACCTTCACAATCGAATTTTAAAATTTATTTGACATGCACTTACCAGTTTCGGCATTACTATAGTTACACGAATATATGGTGACGTCCCTTATCTTTATTAAATTATTGGGATTCACTGTAAATAGATCGAAAAGATTTTGTAAATTAATCTTTACTGCATTCTTGAAAATATAATACCGAGAAGCTCCTAGGCCACTTGGAGGCCTTTTCCAAAATAAGACTATTGGCTAAGAAACTGCAAGCATACTCACTTTGGTTGTACCACCCAGCAAGGAACGAATACAGCCGTCCTGCTACGCCTGAATCGTACTTGACTGTTAGCATGCTGGAATTACTGTTCTGACAGGCTGCCATGGCACTGTTCTCATCCAGAACAGGTAATTCAAAGCAGTTTCCCTCGAAATACCTCCATGTAGTGTTGGTTATTCGGGTTGGACAGAGTATATCTGAAATAATTATTTGAAAATAATTGTTGAAATAATTTAGTTGGAAATAAACCATTAAAGATAGACGTCATTAATTGTTTTCTGAAAAATAGGGTGTCCAGCAAATTCATTACAAAAATCAAAGCTTATTTCAAAGTCCATCCTATAAATTTCAAAGCGCCTCTTTCGCTATCAATTGCACGATAATGTTTCAGAATTTTCTGATTAACGGAAATTTCCTGACCTCGACGGGAAATTCCATCATAAAACTAGTGTTTAATACAAATTTTAAGCATAATTCCCGCCTTTCCCGAGGTTTTTAAAAATTAATTTACATTTGGGAATAGGGACACATTTCTTCTGGTTTCCCTCCCCCACTTTCACTGACCTTTCAAGCTGAATTAAACAGCAAAACCAAGAACTGGAAAATACCATTAGTGGACGTCCATTATGGTTTAACACAAATTTTAAGCATAATTTCCGACTTTCCCGAGGTTTTTAAAAATTAATTTACATTTGGGACTGGGGACACATTTCCTCTGGTGTCCTTCCTCCACTTTAACTGACCTTCGATCCAAACTCAATTAAACAGAAAAACCAAGAACTGAAAAATACCATTAGTGGACGTCCATAATGGTTTAACACAAATTTTAAGCATAATTTCCAACTTTCCGGAGGTTTTAAAAATTTATTCACATTTGGAACTGGGGACGCATTTCTTCTGGTATCCCTCCCCCACTTTCACTGACCTTTCAAACTCAAACAGAATAATCAAGAACTGGAAAATACCATTAGTGGATGCCCATAATGGCTTTCTCCCCCCTTAGAGCCCTACCCCTTGAGGACGTCCTATTTAAATGGTCCCTTACCGATATTGGCGCAGTTGTAATATTTAATTTGGCTGATATCTACAGGCTGATTACTCTTAACTCTGCTAATTGTTGCTGCTCGATTGCTGTTGTAGTACTGTGCTGCAGCGGCCTTTTTCTCCACGTCCAAATAACTGTGTTTTATTAAAAACAATGTTTTAGTTAAGTTTTTGACAAACATTTCATCTTGCCTACCTGTATCCCCATTGTCCAGTTACTTGTTGGACTGCCACCCAGGCCGTGATGTTGACATTAGGGTCCTCTAAAGCTGTATATTGCCCCTTAATTTGGTCTGCATCGTCAGATACGGTTTCGTTAATGAATATCAGTTGTTTTCCGTAGTAACTACACATCGTTATGGTTTCCATCATTTTTACTACATTTTGTATGGAGTATATTTTAATGGTTGATAACTTGTGGTAATTATTGTACGGAGCAGAGTGCGAAGATATTGAAAATATTTGTAAATTTTAATCTAGTAACTACCGTTTTATAAAAAAAAATTGCATAAAAATCACTCTTCTATGAATAGTATTTTTACTTAAAATATATAATTAAGGGCTTACATTTATAGTTTTTTAAGCTTTTTGAAAAAAATTGTTTTTAGAGAAACAAACGTGGTTTTGCAAGTCAGTATACTTGTTTGGTACAAATTCGATGGGTTTTTTTTATCTTACTTTGAAGTTAATCAATTTTCAGCATTATAAAAGTAAAAATGGAGAGAAGATTTAATTTATTTTAAAGATGATACAGTATTTTTTTTGTTTTGTTTTCGGTATCGTTGCATTCTGCTTCAATATTAAATCAATATGTTCTCTTACTTTGTTTTGAATATGGGTTTGCTACCAACGCGTTATCATTTGCTGCCTGAAACGAACAAAATATTTGGTAAATATTGTACATGAATTTGCAGCTCTCAAAGTAAAAAAATAGTATTCAGACATTTAGAACAAAAGCTAGGCCTCTGATCAGCAAGGTACATGCATGCCAATGAATTTTCATAAATGGTAATATTTTGCTTTCTTTTTTTAAAATTTAAAGTGGTTTAGATTAAACAGAAACTGAAAGCAGCTACAGTTAAACCTCGGTTTACGAACGTCTGTCTTCGAACAAATCGGTCTACGAACACTATTTGTTGTTTCACTTCACGAACGATGCTTCAGTTCACGAACACATTTCTCTGGACTACCAATCAAAGGTCCGACTTACTGCAATTGTTTTACTAGTTTCCAGCAGAATATCTTTGTTACGGATAAGTTTTACTGAATACAAGAAACAAAAAATGTGTTTTAATTTCCAAGGATTTAAAGTAAAATCGATATTAATTTCAAGGACATTGTAAATATGGCAAAAGTTCGTCTCTTCATTTATCCACGGACGACACGACGTGGGTGTCTTTATTTCTTAATGTTGGAAATCATGGGTGTAAACTATATTAAACTGCTTTCTTTTAATATTACTCTTTATGTTTATTTCCTGTCTGTATTATTTCCACACATAAAGCCATAACATGTTTAAAAAAAAGATTCGAGAACAAAGAGCGCATTATTAGGATTTGCATTAATTGCAATGGGAAAAATTGATTCGGATCACGAACTTTTCGGCTCACAAACAGGGTCAAGGAACGGATCAAGTTCGTAAACCGAGGTTTCACTGTATTCTAAAATCTGGTTTTTGTTTGCTACATTTGTGTGAAATTGTGTCGTATTTATCTTGAAACTTAATGCATAATAGCTGAAAAAGAAAAGTTGAAAGGAAATGTTTTGTAACAAATCAAAATGAAACTTACGCTGTTATCTGAATTGGTGAGCCAACCCAAGATCGAATCTGTGCGAATACCAATATGACTGCTCGAAAATATTACACACAGAAGCCATATTCTCCTAATGTGGGCCATGATGAATCTTCAGTTTTTTCCAGTAGAAATTCACTTTTAATAAATGAACATAGAAAAATAAATTCGATCAGACAAAATACAACAAGTTTACCTATATGCCTTATTTCTTCTCAGGATACATTCACGGTTTACAAGATTTCAACGTCCTTTTATAGGCGTTATCAATTGCGTAATTTTGACAAATAAGCTGTAAAGCATTGTTGTTAGAAGCTGTCACCCCTGTTGTGACAAGATGCGTTTAATTCGTTGTTGGTTACTATTCACAATGTGTAAATAATATGCCATCTTGGACTTGTTCGAACGTGGTGATGAATCAGGGTTTTAATTATTCAAGAGGCTAATTTATCTGGATTGAACGTTTACATAGTTACCGATTTAGGGAGAGCGCTGTTGTCGAGGGCATATCTTCATATATTCATTTTACATGCACTTGCCTATCAAATTACTACGAAATTCAAGAAACAATCATTTAGTACGTTCATGTATTTATGAAGCAAATGCTTCAACTTGTTTTATACTACATGTTATATAATAAATATTAACAAGTCTTATAGCATGTTGGATTCACTTTATTCTTCTTTAAAATATTACAGTACTTGCTATAAACAAAAAATACATGTAGTTTATGTAATTATCTTTAACTATACTTTTTTATTACAAATATATTTTCCGCAAATAAATGCATTCACTATATACGAGTACATATACTATACACGTTTACCAAAAATTCATTCAAACATAAATATTCATTTACACACATGTGCCAGGTATTCCAACATGTAAATTAGACGATTTCAAATGTGAAAGCTCATTAAATATCTACTAGACCTTAATATAGTTTAATGTTTGGGGAAAATGATTATCTAATGATTTACGAAAATCAGATTATGTTGTTGATCTGGTCACTGAAAACCTAAATATTGAAAGTTAGTTTGATGGCTTGCATGAAGATTACTAATTCGTATACTTACATATTAACATACAGGAATATAAGGCAGCTTCAGTGGTATCAATGGTTTGGGATGGATTAACTGAAAATTGGGAAAAACGTATGATTCAAAAGATGACTATACTAACATTATCCTGTCTAATCTGCCCATTTGAAATTGAGATTTTCAAAGATTGTAATCTGTTAACTAATCAGTTTAGTTAAAATTCACCAAAGTTGTGCAGAATATACGTTATATGTAATAGAGTTTAATATAGTTATTTGGGGAAATAATCCCAGGCTACCAAAAAATGGGCTATCACACATAACATCAGAGCATTGAGCAAATGCGTATGTTTAGGGTTTTGGGTTAGACAAAACTGGTCACAGAAAAATCCAATATAATACAGCAGCAGAGGAAAATGTCTTTATTTTGATAAGTTATTTTTTTTAAGCTCGTTAAAAATCTATATTTTAAATAATACAAGTGTATGGATTTTACCCTCCCCTACCATATTACATTTTTATACTGACTGTAGAGTACTGGGTTGAATTGAAAAAGTTTGTTTATAATTGTTTTACAATACTAACGTTGATTATACCAGCCAACCATGAATCCATATAGCTGTCCTCCATCAGTCGAAACGTACTGTATTTTCATCAGATAACCGTCTTGCTCACTGCACATAGTGATTACTGCGAGTATATTAAACACTGGTGCTGACATGCATTTGTTTTTAAATAAACGCCATTGCCTTGGATTTTTCAACGCGATTGGACAGCTTGTATCTGTGAGAAATATCCTTTATTTTCCAAGAAATTAAATTAATTAAAGTTGCATTGATTAATAATTATTGTGATAACTACCTGATGTGGAGCAAACATATCTATATTTTTGGTCGCCATCTTCGGGCACCATTGTGGCTCTTTTTATTGCTGCTTCACGGGCAATTGAATAATCCGATGTACTGCCAATGGTTATGTAGCTTCCCGGAAAAAAAAATAGTTCAAATATAGGTACCTTATTTCTACTTAATTTTCCTTTGGTTGTGTATATTAAACTTCACAGAACATTTCTAATATGGCAGCACAAAAAGACCAAGTCCGTGTTTTTAAAGAAATAAAAAATAAAAAATATGGTCATTAAATTTTAATTTTAAATAAGTGTGTGTGTGTGTGGGGGGGAAGGGAATCGATAAAAGAGTGAAAAAATGATTTTACATTGTTTAGAAAGCAAATTTTACAACTTAAAAGCCGTATATATGGGGGGGATCTTGGGGACAGATTTTACAAATTTCAAGCTGAATCGGCAAAATATAAAAGGGCCATAATTGCACTTTAAATTTGCATTTAAACGTGTGATTTTTCTGCTCTACAAATGCAATATTTTTGCATTAAAAGTTCGATTTTCTTGATAAAAATACGTTCATTGGAATAAAAATGCGATTTTTCAGATTTAAAAATGCAATTATTCTGCATTCAAAGTGAGATTTTTCTTAGGTAAACGTGCGATTTTTAAGGTAGTAAAAACGCAATTTTTCTGCATTAGAATTTGATTTTTCTTAAATAAAAATACATTTTTTTTTGCCGTAAGTGCGATTTTCCTGCTTCAGAAATGCAATTATTATGTATTACAGTAGAACCTGAGTAAATGAATAACCTCTCTAAAAGCATAAAATGTTCCGGTCCCGACTTTCAGACCTGTGTGTATAAATAACCTGTCTAAAAGCATATTTTTCATCGGTACCTAGCATATGCATTTAGACAGGTTCTACTGTATAAGTACGATTTTTCAAGGGTAAAAGTACGATTTTTAAGGTAAAAACGTCACTTTTCTGTGTTAAAAGTGCGATTTTTTAAGGTAATAGTCCAACCCCATGTTCTGCACTATCCTCTTACCAAAATGTGATGGCGTATACGGCCTTGTACAAATTGCACCCCAATATTTATTGCACTGCAGATGGCGTGTTTTTAACAATACCTGTAAGTCCAGGTTCCTGAACTCTGGTAGACTGCAATCCAGTACTTCGCAGCATTGCTTGCTTGCAAGGAAATATAAACTTTTTCGAATGGATCAGAGTCATATGTCAAGGATTTTTGGATATATTCCAAATGATTGGCAGAATAACTGCACGCTGAAATGGCTTCTGGAAGGCTTACTATAAAAAAAAATTGAAAATAAGAAGGGTTAGTGCTAATATTTATTGACACTTTGAGTCTGAGAATGCAGACCATTTTTACACAAAATTATTTTGTACAATACATGCATTTTGAGTTTCTCCATCTTCAATAGTTAGAATCCTGTAACTGCTTCTAAATGTTATTTCAGATATGAAATTTAATTGAAACCTATAAGTATCTATACAATGGCAAATTTATGATAAAATAATTATATAAAAATGTGGCTGTTTAGATAATTCAAATTAGAAGATGCTACGTTGCACATATTTATCGAAAATGAGCGTACTTCATAACATTTAGTAGAAAGTTCATGGCGTATTTTTGTCCAATTCTTCACAAAAATGTTAAAACTATTTTGAAAATCATTGTGATAATATGTCGTGGGAGGTTGTCCTTCGAAATTTAAGGGATTAGCCAAGAAATTCTTAAAATATATTTGCATTTTTTCCAGCAAACATGTATTTAGCGATTATGAACAATGGAATAACTACAATTATAAAAGTCAAATAACAATTTTAAGAGTAAAAGAACAAAACACGATGGGCATATTACACAGTTTTGCATTTCGATCGGTGTTAAATGAACTGTCATCCAGACTACTGTCTTCCATACTACTGTCTTCCATACTACTGTCTTCCATACTACTGTCATGCAGACTACCGCTGTCGTAATCTTCCCACTTTATAGTAAAATTGATAAACTCGAATTAATAACAATATATATTTTGGTTACTATTTTTGTCTCGTTGAACTTACCGCAATTGCGTTGACATCAATAATTAAGCTGATTGTAAGGCAGAAGTACAAATGGTATGCGTTGTTATAGTTAGACATCTGCAAGACGGGTTAGAAAATATATTATATTTGTAGTCAGGGATTAGTGAACACTGACCATATTTTCAATATATATTGCATATATGTATGCAATATGTATGCAAAACTGCGATTTGGTGTGTCTGCTGTGAAAGTTGAAATGTTTAACACAATGTGAAGACACAAGTTATATATATGTATATATTTGCAAAAATATTTCTGTTGTTCAATTCGAAGAAAAGGAAATACAGTATATCGTGTAACGAAATTATAAATAATAGAATTGGAAATTAACTGGTTTAGTGCCTCGCGAACAGTTTATTTAAATTATTAATGTTTACTTCCGTCCTAATAGATTTGTTCGTAAGTTCTATGAAAAATATTATAACTAAATGGTATTGATTCAGAATTGAATTGAAATATGAAAGGATAGTTAATTAAGTATGTATCACGGTTTCCACCAAATTTGTCTGTTGTTTATCCCAGTCAGCAGCGATTGTCAATGAGCTGTTCACTGTTATTTTTTAACAATGTTGGGCGGAAAGGAGCTTGATAACGAAATTTATACTAAATATTCTGGTTTTTATTGAATTAATTCAAGTGTTTTGCACTTCATAACTCCACAATTTTAAGTAAGCCTGTTGTCAACGGCCATACCACGTTGAAAACACCGGTTCTCGTCCGATCCCCGAAGTTAAGCGACGTCGGGCCCTGTCAGTACCTGGATGGGTGACCGCCTGGGAATACAGGGTGCTGTTGACTCTATTTTTTTTTCCTTTTTTTTTTGTTAAATAAATTTGATAACGAAATTTATGCTATAAATCATGCTTTTTATTGGATATACTGATTCAAATTAACTATTCAAGGAATGCATTGAAAAACTATACCATAAGACTAACCGAATGAGATTTTAAAATATGTTGTGTACAGCTTATTACAAGTTTTTAGTATAATTTCCGAAAATTTATTTCAAAACCTCTTAAAAACAGTAGTTCCAGAATCCAGATTAGCCCGTAACCAATTATTTTTTGCATACGATATTAAACAAAATCTACAAAATAAACGATGACATTTTCACTAAAAATTCCTCTAAAATATCCAGTTTTATATACTAGAACCTTTTGAATTCAATGTATTATTGGTTAAATTAGTCGTTGCCAGGATTCAGTGGTTGATTCAATACAAAACAAAAGGCAATTTATTGGATTTCAGTTCAATTTCCGGATATTGATTATTGTAAAATTAAGTGTTACCATGCTACATAGTGAATTTCAGAAGTTGGTACGCATTTTTTTATTTCTCTGCTTCAATTATGCAAGGATAATAATAGCAGCGCATTTTCAAACACAATCATTATGTCTGGCAGTGACAATGATCAATAAATAGTTTCCATTCACAACGGAATTACACAGCGCTTAATTGACAAACCTAAAAGTAACACTCCTACAGAAGAAATGACGTCGGTTATCTATTTGGGGAAATTATTAGGTTCATGGTTGAATGAAATTTTATAACACCATAGCATGATCACGACACTTTTCAATACAATATTAAACATTATTATACTTCAAAAATATTTCCATGTGCTATAAAGTATCTTGATCTGGGGTAGTTGAAGATAACATTTTGCTCATTATATTTAAATGCTTTCAAAGAAATAAAATCAATAGAATATTTTCAACACATAAAAATAACCTCTAGGACACATTTTTATCTTTTAAGGAATATGTTTTGGCTAATTTTCTCACAGGACCAATCATTTACAGATTACTTTTGCAAATTTACAAACCTCATAAATTTTGCCCACTATTTGTTACTTTTGGAGAGATTGATAATGAAAATTAAATCACTCAAATATATTACAACAAATTCATCAACATTAACAAGGTAGCTTAAATAAACTTCACAACAAGTCCTAATGCAATCATGTGAAAATCCATTAAGGGAAGTTTATTTAATCTTTGACACCGGAAGTCCATTAGCCGTGTAGATTATTTTCTTACAAAGGCGCTAGGAGAGACTGTCCAGTCATTTCTTTAGGGATATCGAGTCCCATTAGGTCTAAAATGGTGGGTGCAACATCGCAAAGGGCAGCATTATGAGTGATTTCACGGAATTTTCTTGGTCCAGACATCAGAAATGGAACTAAAAACAAGATGAATTTAGCAATTCAGGATAGTCTGTGCATGAGATTATGAAACCCTTAATATTAGCCAAGTTTTCACATACCTCTGTTAGTCGTGTGTGATGTTACAGGGCCACCGATTTCATCGATCATTTTTTCGGCATTACCGTGGTCGGCAGTTACTAACAAAACGTAACCATGCTGTTCGCAAGCCTGTTTTACCAATCCAATGGTAACATCTTCAAAATGCAATGAAAATATATTTTACGTTGGTATTCTTTTTACGAATGCTTTGCCTGAATTTGATCGTTTTACAGTAATTTACTAACCTGTGGCCTCCACGGCTTTAATTGCGGGTTCGTATTTTCCGGTGTGACCCACCATGTCTGGCGGGGCAAAATTATTCATCACAAATGGATATTTGCCACTCGTAATTGCCATGATTAGCTGTATGAGAAATACATATTTGTAGCAAGAATTTTGAGTTACAGATGGTCATGAAATTATCTTTTGAAAAACCTTACCTCGTTAGCTACTTGTCTGCAGCTCATCTCTGGTTGCAGGTCGTATGTGGCTACTTTAGGAGAGGTAACCATCATTCTTTCTTCTCTCTCGAATGCCTGCTCTCGGCCACCGTTGAAAAAAAAGGTGACGTGTGCATACTTTTCGGTTTCTGAACATAAAATTGAAAATGACAATCATTCACACACTATGCTTTTATGGTTTACGAAAATTTTCAATCATGAGCTTAGAGCACCCACCTGCACAGTGGAACTGTGCTAATCCCTTAGAAGAAATCCATTCCGATAGCACGTTCTTAGGCTGAGATGGTGGGAAGAGCAGTGGGAAGGGAAATTCCTTTTTGTATTGGGTCATGCAAGAGATGTGCTAAAATGAAAAAAATAACTTTTTAGACATAATGTAGGCACATAATATACTTGTATGTTCATTGCAATTCTAGTAAAAAAAATACTTGCCAAATTTTTTGGAACAACATCCGTTTTAAAGTGTTGCTCAATCCCTAATGCTTCAGAAATTTCTCTCATGCGATCAGCACGGAAATTGAAGCAAACCAAAGTGTCGTTATCTGAAAGTTTAGAGAGCACACAAAATTTACTGGCTATGCTAAACCGACATTTTTTCAGAATATTTAAAAACTTTACACGATTTCGTTCTAATTGATGTAGTTTACAAAATAAATTTGACCAAATTTTTGGCCATTTTATACCAAATAACTTCATTGTTATTTTTTACAATATTCAGTGCATACAGTACAGTATTAGTCTGGAGCAGCATATTAAGACTGCTGCTTCAAAATATTCTGAGATAACTACATTAACAATGCTAAATGCATGAAGATGTGACATTCTCATCATAAAGTCTAGCGTGACAAGTTGTTAACCTTCAATTTTTCCTTCGGCATCGACAATGATCGGGGTTAGAAATTCGTCAGTTTGCCTTTCGGGTTCTGGCTTGCTGTACCGTCCCTCAATCACCTACAATGTGAACAAGTTGCACAAAACTAAAAATTAGGTGTCGTTTTGATTTACTAGATTTTCCAAAAATTCCAACTAGTGCCAAAATACCTCAATAACATGAGCGGCGTCGGTTTTTTCGCCTTTCCCTTGCACGAGACCTTCATAGGCGATTTGAACGCGCTCATATCGCTTATCTCGGTCCATGGCATAATATCGACCGGTAACCGTAGCCAGAGACCCATACTGAATAGCTGCAATGTGGTCCAACAATTGACGAGCGTATTTCACTATAAGTAAAAAAAGTTAACGGAATCTCATGATTCCGTTTATAGGAAAACAACGAAAATATATTTAGAATATACAATATGCGTGAGATGGTCTGTTACCTCCACTTGTTGGACTTGTGTCTCGACCATCAGCAAAAAAATGCACAAATGTTTTTGGCACGCCATTAATTTTGGCTCCCTCCAGCAAACACATCAAATGATTGATGTGGCCATGCACACCACCATCACTCACCTATAAAAGTAATCATTGTGTCATATTTTGCATTTTGAGGATGTTCTAGAATAAAAATTCCTTACCAAGCCAAGCAGGTGTAATCTTCCATTGGTACTTTTTGCTTTATTGCAGCTTTCGACAAAAAAGGCATTCTTTTGAATGGATTTATCATCGACAGACATGTTAATCTGGACGATATCCTGGAAACACATATTTCATTTCAATGTAAGCATTGTCAACTAGAGTTCATGGCAGAATAACAAATTTCAAATCCTTCTGAAATTACCTGGTATACCACACGGCCTGCTCCGATGTTCATGTGGCCCACTGAAATTTGAAAATCAAATTTGACATTCAAAATGGGGCTTGACAATGAATAGATCTAAGCCTGGTTTTCCTTGGAATTTATTTGAAAAACTTGTCATTGGAACTTCGGCAATCCTAAACATTCTGAACAACAGTTTTAATTTAATAAACAGTGGTGGCTCGTAGAAAAATTTACTGGGGGTGCTGCGGAGTAATACTGTGAAGCACGCCAGTCGTCACTGCGGCCTGGCATTATGAATAAATTAAATTAGAAAGAATTAAAGAAAAATGGATAATATGTAATCGATGATATCAAGTGATAGGGGGTGCTGCAGTTCCACAGTGCCTATACACGAGCCTCCACTGTTAATAAATGACTTAAAATAATTTTCTTTTTGACTAGTTTTAAAATAGCACACAGTATCAATTTGGCAGATATTAAAAGACAATATTAAACAAATTCAGTCACAATAAGACATATTCCAATATTATTTGCATTTTCATATTTAAGGAATTTTGATTGAAAGAAAAAATTGGAAAAATTACAGTTATACGCTGTTATTCTGTTGAATTTAGGCAATTTCATGAAATATTTAATCATGGAGTATTTCTCCAAAATCGTATGCCTGAATATTCCTTGTGAATATTTTGAGATTCTCCTCTAAATGTTAAAGAAACTGGATATTGTTCTTTTAATCGTCCATGTTTGGAGCATCAAGTGCTTTTTTGGAATCGATCCATAAAGTTGGGAGCATACGGAAACTGGAAATGGGCCAACATAGAGCTTGGCAGATGATGTTACAGGTCAGAATCAGCAGACGAATTGTCACCAAATTTCTGCCAAATTCTTAAAGGGGATCATTACTTTAAAGTTATAGTGTGATATGTGTAGTGAATGAAGCTTTGAAAAGATTTAATGGGTGTTATGCCACACTCGTGCATAATCTTTCATTCCTAATCTTTGACAAGAGTTGAAAGAATAGTTGATCAAAACATAAATATCAGCTGAAAGTTTCAGCGGCTATTTACATTAGACACCTGAGACAGCTTCTCCTGGTATTAACAAAAACGTGTTCGACTTGAGCAGAATAATGTTCTAAACTCTCGACATGTATGTAGATATGTAATCACCTTCACTGTTGCCCATGAGACCGTCCGGAAGACCGACAGAGAGGCCTGAGGCGTCCAAGGTCACCGCTTTACCAGGGACCGCACTCAGCTCGTCCATAACAGGCGTGTTCGCATTCAAAATAGCATTTCCTGTAATAGAAAAGATTCAGCACATTTTAACATGGCTAAACAAGCAACATTGCATTAGTTACTTAGTAAATTATAACATTTAGACACCAAATACTATAAAACACACACACAGTGACAGATTTAACGGGGGGCGGAGAGGGCATTTGCCATATATGGCCCCTACTTTTCTTATTTGGCCTGGACCTTATATCAGTTCTGCCTACCTACACATGACAGAAACATAATTATGTCACGATTCTGAGATATCTTTATGTGTAATACTACTTATAAGATAAAGCAACAGTAGGCAGGTGCTAATTAGCAAAGCCATGCAGGTTAACCATATACTTGTTATTATTATTATTCATAACATTAGGGATATTTTATGTCTATTTATATATTAGATATTTGTAGTTGAGGTGCTTTCAGTGCCAAACTGGCCAGGTAGGCAGCTTGCCTAATGACGTGGGCCCCTTAAATATCAGATAATACATTACAAATGCCATTTTATTAGCTATAATATTAATAGCTTTTATGGTAATTTTGCACACACAAAAAAAAATAATAATAATTAAGTGCACTATTTTTCGCTTATGTATTTTCTGGAAAACAAAATATATCTATTAATATTTCTTCTAAGAATTAAGGCCCTTGGTATCCAGACAACATTTTTAGACCCAGTCTAAAACTGGGTGATTAAAATTAAAATACTCTTGAGTTGTATGCTAATGAAGTGAAGGCACATATAACTTTTATTATTGCCTTTATATGCAATAACTCCCAAACATTATAAAAATTCTCAAAACATATTTTCAAATATTGCTTGTAAAATGAGAAGTTACATTTACAGGGTTGCCAGTTTTTTTAAAGATTGGTCTTAATTGCCTGACTTTTCCTGACCATTATGGCAATTTTTCCTGACTTTTCCTGACTTCTAAAAATATTTTTCCTGACCATATTTCAAAAACTTAACAAAATTTTAATTATTTTTAAAAAATGTACAAAGGCTAGCACAATTTTCGTTTCAAACATACACAATTCAATTGTTACACAAGAGAAATTTGATCTCTACGATTACACTCTCCAACAGCTACATTAGATTCAAGATTTTAAAAAAAAATATTGTCAATAGTATATATATAGCCTTATTTTTTTTTCCGGACCAAATTGCTAATTTGCCTGACTTTTATAGCAAAAAGGCTATTTTTTCCTGACTTTGCCTGACGTTATTTTTCTTGCCTGACTTTTCCTGACTTTGCAGAAACTGACAACCCTGCATTTATTATAATTTTTAATTTATAAATGAATTTCCATATATCGTTGACTGGCTATACATCGTCTGAAGTGAACCTTACATGTGTTGCAATGCACCATTGAAGCCGGTATATAATGTTACATCATGGACATTACATACGATTATAAGACATGGTGTAATTGAATTATTTTACCAAAGATAACCCTTCAGCCTTACCTTCTTTTTGATCAGAAATCCCCCATCCATCAATAACGATTAAACACACTCTGTGTGGCATTTTGAAAGCGCTAGACCGATGATATTTCACGAGCAGCTTATGCAGTAACCTCAGCCTTGCTTCTCGAAGGGTAGACAAGGTCACCAAAAAGGGTGAAACGCGCTTTAATACACTCGACCATAGAAGTGAAAATTCAAAATTAGCAATTTCAACAATAAGAAAACAAACAATTCCGAATCAGTTTAAATAACACTTGCCTCTTCAACGCGTATGACATATTGGCAATAATTAAAAAACTATGTAGTCCAAGATACACTTTTGCGAGTTTTAAACTTTAAAAAACTTCATTGACAAGTAGCAGACGAATTCTAGCCTTGTCACTAAATCAATATTGTCACATTGTCGCGCTTTTGGGTTTGAAATACACTAAATTAGTCTGCAGCCAGCTCACGGAGGGTCTACAAATTGTTGTTCAGGTCCATGAGTCAAATTTCAGACTTCGGATATTATGGTTTCAACGAAATTTCAACATAATGAATTGTTGGCAGTTTATAGCAGCTGATTTCCATGTTTAATCCGATACTTCCGGTTTTGGGTGTTTGACCAAAACTGGCCAGTCCTCCCTGGTTTTCAAGAGTTTTGCCATATGGTTTCGGACCTTTACTGGTAAGAAATAAATTTATAATAGGACAAGTTTAGTCCACTGTATAAACAATGTAATTGCGGTTTTTCGAGAAATGCACTATGGTCTCCAAAGGTGATCATTTATTGAAAACCATATGTGGCTTATGAATGTGTTCATTTAAATAATTTTCTATTTCGTTCAATTCTCTGTGCAAAGTTGGGACACATGTTTGGTGGTTTTTGCCCAGAATAGAGTCCTAATAAGAGTTGGAATCTTCAAATTAAGTTTGTCTTTCAGGGAGAGTGTATACGCCCTCATGACCCGTTCTGTTGACCTACTGCCAGACTACTGGTTATGCAAGGCCGTGCGCATACGTGGGAAGATGGATTGAATTTTCACTATACAGATCTGAGCTGTGGGTATAGCATGTACTTATTATGCCTACAGAGGCAATGAACACTGTCATCCAAGATGGAGCAGTAATTTCATGCTTAAACGAGGGATTAAAAGAATGTGGAAAGTTGGCATTGAGTGGCTTTTCTAGTAAAATGGACGAAAAGGAGGATGTAGTGCCGCAATCCTGTTTGCTCGACGAGTCCGTCGCTCCTACGGGCCATCTTGGCCTTTTGGAGGAAGAGGCAAACGAATCAGAAGATGTGAAAGAAGGGCTCAACAATGATACCGAGATCATTGTTCAGAACATTCCCGTGCATGCTGACGCACCGTTGGAAAATGGCACTATGGATGCAATGAGCGGTTCCTCAAAGTCGGAAGCAGTTGCAGCCGACGGTTACAGCCCGGTAAATGTCACAAACCCAGATTCTGTTTCCGAATGTATTCTAAGGTCGGTCGATGAAGTGCATAAATATGCTCCAACAAATTGTGAACTCGGTTCGAAAAATGGCATTCGTGTTGACGATGCGGCAATTTTGGACGTCTGTAATGGCACCGTGACAGAGAGCCGATACGTGACTGAAAGTGGGCATTGTCATAACGGGAAAATCAAGAGTAGATCTGTAGAAAGCCGCCATGTCAATGGGGAAACTATGAAGTCAATGCCTGTACATGCGGATGCAGATTCTCTAAGGGATGACCTGGAAATACAAAAGCTGGAGATGAATAGGTACGGTAAATTTGTTGTTTTAATGTTGATGTTGGTACTTAATGTTTAGTGATTTTTATCTAAAATTGGAGATATTTAGCATTATTACCTGTGAAATATATTGAGTGTACAAGGTTACGCTTGCACAAATAATTTTTCTCATTTAAATTGATGTATGGAGCAGTTTATAATTTTTCGTGAATATTTTAGGCTAAGGGAGGAAAATGATCATCTACAAAAGAAATTGGCTGCTAATTATGAGGTCATTCCGCTATCTGAAACAACTGCTGATATTTATGAAGTACAAATGGCTGCTCTGGAAAAGACAATAACTCAGCTTCAGCGAGATGTGGACACATATCGAGATAAGTTGACAGAAAGCGAAGAAGGTGCGAGAAATGCAATTGGAAATCTACGTCGAGATCTGTCCACCAAACTGGAAAAGGTTTGCATGATCTCCAAGCATCTTTTAGAGTTTAAGTTCCGATGATGGGTATATTTTAAATTTGATACCGTGTTTATTTTTCAAAGATGACCAGGCGCTTTGAAACTGCAGAGAAGGATAAAGAGTCCATGGTTGTAAAATATGCTCAAAGTGAGAAAATTGCTTTATCTCTGAAGAAAAGTCAAGATGAAATGGAGAGAAAATTAAAGGAAAATGCCCGAGAGAGGGAGATGCTGTTGGGAAAAGTTCGCACTTTAACCACCGAACGAGCTCGGCTAAATCAAGTTATTGAAACCAAGGTTAGCTTTCTTGTCGATTCAAATAACCCTTAACATGGCAATCATTTTTAAATAATAACACGGTTTTCGTCATTACATCAATAGACATCCGAAGCTAATAATTTACAAAAAGATGTAGAGCGTCTACGGGAGGAGAGCATGTCCAAAGATATAAAAGTTAAATGGGCTCAAAACAAGCTTAAAACTGAATCAGATGCTCATAAGGCAAGTATATTTTAATTTCCATAGTTTCTCATGTTTTTGGTTTCTTCACTTCCCATTTTTTATCTAATTTGACAAAGATCAAAATTGTTTCGTGATGTGTATAATTCTATGTGAACTTGATTGTTATCTTTAATTAATATCTTTATATTTTTTATTTGGGTATTTCATGTTTGATGTCTTTAGGAGACAATTTCTAAGTTGGAGAAAACTCAGCATAAATTGACCGAAACTCGAGAGGAAGCTGAGCAGATTCGCCGAGACTGTCAAGCCATGATTCGCACTTACCAGGAGTCCGAAGAAATCAAGTCCAATTCGTTAGACCTTAGGTTGCGAGAAAAAGAAAGCGAACTAGAAATGGAGCGTCAAGAAAAATCTGATCAGGAAGAGGCAAGTTTGTCTTCTCTTGTATTAGGAAATAGTTTGCGCAGATCTTTCCATTTCATCACGCTATAAATAATTGCATTTAGGTGTACCAAATGAACAAAAATGAATTGGAAGCATTGAAAAAGAAGCATAAGCTAAGCATAGATGAAAATAATACACTTACCATGAAGGTACTTATATTAAATTTTAAAATGCATAACGAATTTAAGCGAAGCATAAGGTCTGATTTGAAATACGAATTTTAGGTTCAGTCCCTGGAACGGGAGAGACTAGACTACGAGCAGAACTTGAGCAAACTGAAAGAGCAGCTGAATAGCGGTCAACAAGAAATCGTCGACTTACAAGCTAAAATAGCAGAGATGGATAACCTTAAAGCTCAGATTGTCAGGTTGTAATCTTAATATATTTTGGCATATATTTCTAGAAAAACAGTATGTGAATTAAATCTCCAATATTTAGAGAAAAAGAGAAAATCGTCGCTAGTCATACTGAAATCGAACGACTACGTCAGGCTAACGTGGATCTGCAGATTGACATGGAAGCTTGCCGCAGAAAGGAAGGAGAATTATTAGAATTTACGGAACGACTAACGAGCAAAAATGTCATTTTACAATCTGATTTCAGTTGCCTCGAAGCAAAGGTCGTTCAACAAGTTTTTTGTAAAATTTGGTGCAAGGTTAATTTGGTCTAGCATCCGTGAATATTCCTTTGAATCATGAAATTCTCCCTATTTGCAGGCTCAAGTTCAGGATAGGGAATTGAACAGATTGAATAAATTGTCTGACGAACTTGAACAAAAGTGTTCAGTTTTGGTAAGTGTGATTCTATTTACGGTTCTTAGTATCAAAATCAGCCGATTATTAATTTTCCACATTAAAAATTACAGGCAGCTCAGTTGCTTGATGAACAGCAGTTACGTAAGCAGGAGACACAGATATTAGCACGGAAGCTTGCAGAGAAAACCAGAGCTGGTACGTTATTGTTTAACGGATTATGTGGATTATTTTCAACAAAAACAAGTTATTTAACCAAATGTTTTTCATGCATTTCTGGATTCCAGTGGACAATTTCAGTGTGAAATTGGATGAGCAAAATAACGAAAACAAGGTCATTAAAAGGAAGAATGCTTCATCCATCAGGGTACTGCTTAGTTTATCGAATTTTCCTAGCTAATTACAAGACAGATTACTCGTAATTATTCATTATAACTCACTTGCTGAACGTACATGCACAACATGTTTCAGGAGCTCACACGAGAAGTACAAACACTGCGGCGGCGTTTAGATAACTATGAATGCCGTGGGGGGAATTCGGAGAATCATTTAGGTTCTAGAACTAGCTCCACTGGATCATTGGACACACTAGCTGTTGGATCTTGCGTTTCTTCTAGTGGGACTTCTGCTGGAAAACAAGCATTAACTAATGGCGCACAACAGTCACAAGTAAATGTTCAGGTTTTTGTTTTTGAATATGATGTGTGTATTTGAAACATTGCATGACTTATTATCTTTTTAAAATCACCTATAGGAAACGAAATCTCTAAATAGCGTTGAACCTTCCCCTCCTGTGGAGCCAACTCGCCAAATGCTTATCGAAAGAATCGTGAAACTACAGAGGGCACACGCTCGCAAAAACGAAAAAATTGATTTTTTGGAGGAGCACGTGAATCATTTGTTATCTGAAATCAAGAAGAAAACCAAGTTTGTTGTTTTTTTACTACTTTTTCCAAATACCACATTTAATTTTATTATAACGAGTGAACAAACATTTCGTGCGCATAAATGTTTTTCGCCATTTATTTTCAGAGTCATTCAGAACTATGTGATGAGGGATGATGCTGGGGCTTTATCTACCATTTCTATGGATCAGAATAAGGTAAGATGTTTCAAAATATATGAAAATTAGTGATAATAACAGAAGCATGCTTGACCTAAACATGATTTAATTTCTTGCATTGCAAATAAGGATGTGAAAAACAAGGTACTTTTTTGTGCTCAAATTTTATTTGAATTTTTGCTTTTTTGAAATTATTTAAAATTTTCTTCAAGATGAAAAATCTGTTAATTCCATCGTTGTTAATTCCTCGCTGAGCATAATTTATAAATTTCAATTAACAGGCCGAATTATCAAGAAAAGGTGGAATAATGGCCTCTCTCTATACATCACACCCGGCCGATGATGGCATGACGATGGAATTGTCTCTGGAAATTAGTGGAAAATTACAAGCTGTATTAGAAGACACCTTATTGAAGAATATCACCCTTAAGGCAAGTACATATCAAATTTCTTTATTAGTCTTAAAAAGAGCAAACTTATGCTTTTTCCCGTAATGTGAATTAGAAATATGGCGAAATGTGCTTGGAGTTATTCCATTACTCATTTTATTTGTCAGCAATTTAAGTGTTTTGTTTATCTCTTTCTTTAAAGGAAAACATTAAAACTCTCGGTGATGAAATCGAACGGCTAATTAAGGAAAAGCGGCAATTAAAATATTAACCTAGCTAACATTTTGTAGTTAAATTAATTAATTTGGTTGGCAGCCAAATGGCACAAAACACACAAACGCTGCCGAACTGAAGAAGGATCCCGTATTAATCTCGTTCTGTCTTCATGACGTCTCGTATCGATTTATCAAACTTAAACATAACCAAGGAGGATGTTTCTCGTCTCCGTTGAAGTGGGGAAAAGCATGTTTGTTTTTAACGCCTTGCCAGCGTCTGGAAAACGTGTGGTATCTACATGTCCGATTGGATAAATCCTTTATTATGGAAAATCCAACATCGAAAATTACCAGGATTGAGATGAACTTTCCACCATGGAAGATGTGCAGTCTCAAATGGAGGTTTAGTTCAGGAGTTGGGGCATGACATTCCTGAAAAATGTGCTAATTTATTTCTCCGTGAAGTGTTTCTCATTTTGGAAAGATTTCTGTTTTTCTTTTATTTTGATTTTTTTGTTTTTTGTTTTTGCTTTTTCTTTTTTAAGTTAAACATGCCATTTTTTCCCCGTGTATCCCATGCAAAATAGGTAGTTTTATTTTTTAAAAGTGCTTTCTGCACAACCTGCCATTTTGCTGCTTTTATTGAGGGTGAATTGTGATCCATCAAAGAGAGACTATGGCGAATTTAGAATCATTGCAATTATTGTCATGTCCATAACACAAAAATAAGATAAAGAGTGCATCTTTGCAGCATGTTTGGACGTTGTTTTCATTTTTGGAATCTTTTGAGTGTGTTTAATGTATTTATTACCCCACACTATTGAGAAAATCAGAACTTTGCAGTTTGTTGTACCATTTTGTAAAAAAACACGATGGTATCAAGGATATATTTGCAAAAAAAATTTAAGTTCCAGCTTTGTGATCGAGCTGGAAATTTATCAGACACAACAACCTTCAACCTAAAGCGTGCATGCACGAAATCTTATTTTATCTCATTTCATAATAGTTTAATAATCTCCTTAGAAGGTGATTAATGATTGCAATGATACTTAAATTCGTCGTATAAATCTTTGGGTCTCTTCTGATCCCTCTTTCCACTGCACTTCTGAAGCATGTCGTAAAATTTCATTATGCAGATGAGCAAACATTTTGAAATTTTACTGGCTTACATGAACATATCTATCTGGACTTGTTATCACCTGTCATTCCTGACATATTAACATGGTAGAAGCTTTCAATTCCAGCTTGCAAAAACAGCAGAATTATCGTCTACATGTTAGCAGGGATTAAATTGCGAAATATTGTGATTAGAAATTAAAATGGCTTGTTGCACACTTTTAGATTTTACAACACAGTTGACAAAATCTCTGAAAATGTTGGGACAATATTATTCCAAATTTCTACATCGTTAACCGAGTGTATTTCGGAATATAAAATTATTCATAAAATTCATTCAGGGGCTTATTTCAAATTTGGATAGATGATGTGATCGTACCCCTGATAGTATTTTTTTTTTTTTTTTTAAGTTTTAGGAAATATCAAAACGCTTATCCCTTATTTGCTAAACGTTATAATTACATCAATTCTACCAAAACAGATGTTTTTATTTAAAGAGTTATCTGCAACTGGTCGCAAGTTCCTGAAACTGCAGCTTTTATGTTATTAGCACTGGTTAAATTTGCTGTTATTTAGGCTTTTAATTTTGCCAATGAGCTGTTAGCTTTTTTTCTCTTCTTTTCTGCCTTATTACTAACAGAGTTAACCTAGAAAATGTAACCTTATTTTTATATTGATTTGAGTTTTTTTTTGTTTATTTCAAGCAAATCCCCGGTTAATTTTTAATTGCGTTATGACTATCCAACAGTCTTCTATTGCAATTGTACCTCTAAGCTAACTATTATCAAGTTGGCTATTTTGCTCTATGGTCTTTGTCGAAGTTGGGTGCATTTGTGTGCTTATCTTTTCCAGTCAGTGTCAAAGTACTTACCTGTAGCTTTTCAAATCATATCCCCTTAGTTTATTTCGGTTTTTAATTTTATGTTGAAGATTGTAACAAATGTGTACCGTTCTAACAAGCCAATACTTTTGTACAGTGTATTAAATTTTATCCACATTTGATTATTTTGAGACTCGGCTGAGAGGGTACGTGATGCTGGGGAAATTGCATTTAGTTAAATTAAAAAATATTTTAATTGATATCCCGTTTAATTATTAAAAATAACATGAAAAGAATCAACTAATGTAAATGAGTTATTGATATTTTTCAGTTTTTTTTTTAACTGAGAATTCTGTAAAATTTTAATTGATGTAGGTTTATTTTTAGAAATACGTAAATATTATGGGGAACCTTGTAATGCGAGGGAAAACATACATTTTATTTTGAATATTTGTACCAATATTTAAATATATTAATTGGGAATATTAAGGCGAAATTTTAGATTGAATTTAGAGATTGCTACCAAAGCGAAACAATATAATGCGATTTTTCAGATCTTGGTAGCGATTCCTAAATATTGTTCAAAATTATTGTTTTCATAATCTTTCATATTCAAAATATAACCTAGCCTTCCAGTCATCCAAAACTTCAAAATAGGACCACCCTAATTTATAGTAAAAAAATTAAATATGGACCTTCAATTTTGAAATTCCCCATGTTTATTGTCAAATAAATGGAAACAATTGCAATTTAACATTTTCCAAAGTGGAACATTTTTCAATTGTTTAAAATTTAAATTTTAGGCCACCAAAGTGTGAATTATTTAAATTTAACCGCCCTTTTTAATTCGAAGTCCACCAATAGATGGCGGTCGATGTTGAGAACAAAATTGAATCAAGATGTCTGCTTTGAAGAAGTTACATTTTGGAGGTCGACTGATTAGAAAGGTGAGATGTTGTGTTATTAATACATGAATATGTCTGAAATTTTAAAATTAGAAGAATAAATTTGTTGGGAGTCTAACTGCATTAATAATTGGCATGCATGCTAACTTATTTTTGATAAACCTGACATGCTGTGCGCGAGGAATATTAGCTGGTCTATTTTAAGAAATATAGGAATTTCTGTCTTATTCTGATAGGAAATAGGATACATATATTTGTCTTTTCGTCATTTCCTGAAAAATATAAAGTGCTGTTGGGGAAATCAAATTGAATAGTTATTAGCTGGATAGATTAACAGATTATCCATGAAATCACAGGATCAGTCGCAAACCATCTGTGCCAAGTTTTGTAAGCTGTATTTGCCCAACAATTATAGTTGGAAAGTCGTATTGTAATAATTTATTGACATTTAAACAGCTGTTTTCTTATATTGCATTGTAAAATAAATGCTTCAATAAGCTTGCCAACAAGTTTGGGAGTCGGTTAGGGTAGCATTTATTATGATGCCATGTTCCCTATCGAATTGGGGTAATTCGGTGAAATATCCTCTTTAGCAGCTGCCAGAAAAAAATGTTTATGCCACATGTTTATTGTTCCAGTCTGTAAATCCACAACTATGCGTGTCACTTAGGAATTTTCACCTTAATCCGAAGTTACTGTCAGCTGGGGTGAGTAGTTTGAACTTGCAAGCAAAGCTAAAGTAGATTTGGTTGTATTACGAGTTTTTTTTGTCGAACAAAAATAACATGTAGACGCAACCCCTTGCTCGGCCTGATGGAAAAATTAACTGCACACTGATACCCGGTGACGGTGTTGGTCCTGAATTGGTATCTGCTGTCCAAGATGTGTTCAAAGCTACGAGCGTTCCTATACAGTTCGAGCAGTATTTTGTTAGGTGCCAACCAGTTTTGTCCTCGTTTCTCGTGAAAATTAGTGCTGGCGTTAGGATGGTCTACAAAACACGACGGTCATACAATTCAGTTTTGATCCATTGTCACTTGCAATAAGCTTTTGCTAATTATTTGAGTGAAAATTTGGCAATGGAATAAGCATGTGAAATTGAAATGGCCCTCGTGTTCTTTAGACTGCCACAGTAGTTACGTGTTTGCTAACACTAGTTCACATTGTTTGTGTTAGTGAAGTGCACCCGTCATTGAGCGCACCCTTGGAGGATGTTGTTGCGTCTGTAATAAAAAATGGCATGGCCCTGAAAGGGGTGATATCTACACCGTACCAGCAACAATTTGGGGATCTGCAGTCGTTGAACATGAAATTGAGGTTATTGATCGTGATTGTCATTTTGTGTGGTGATGTACGTGCGTTAGTTTTTCGTTCTTGAAATGCTGAAATGCCTGAATCCTTGCAGAAAATCTCTCGACCTTTTTTCGAACGTCGTCCACATTAAGAGCCTGCCTGGCTTAAAGAACAGACATACTGATTTGGACTTTATTATAATCCGTGAGCAGACAGAGGGAGAGTATAGTGCTCTAGAACACGAGGCAAGTGCAAATATGTTAAAATTCTTAATCTGTAACATTTTTTTTCAAATACATGGTTGGGGGTCCTAAAATCATTGAAATATGCTTGAATTTTATTCAAAAAATTTATTAAACTCCCTGAAACTCCCTTAAAACTTCAGTTTGCATAAATTCAGTCGGATAACAGTTTTGGAATAAATGTTCTGCCATGAGCATGATGATGAACATTTACTAATTTAGCATATCATAACTCGCAATCCATTGTTAATTTGTAACAGGTAGTTGATGGCGTCATTGAATGTTACAAGATCGTTACTAAAGCAAAGTCGCAACGCATCGCAAAGTTCGCTTTCGATTATGCCACCAAGTTTGGTCGCAAAAAGGTGACAGCAATTCACAAAGCCAATATTATGAAACTGGGCGATGGGCTTTTCCTCAGGTGCTGCGAAGAGGTAAATTTGGAAGGAAGATTTAATCTAGAACATTACTAAATTTTTACTTTTATTTTTCAACAAATCATTGTGGCCCCAATATTTTAAGAAAATGTGCACTCTATCGCTTACCTAGACTACCATACAGTCTAAACTTTTATTTTGCATTTCCTTATAAATTTAATGAAAAACAGGGTTTTGATAACAGCATTTTGTAAAAGCTTTTTAAGTACAAATTGTAATGCAGTTGAATTTTATAGGATTTTGATGAAATGCATTTTCGATTTTTAGGTTTCTAAGTATTATCCTCAAATTCAGTTCAATAATATGATCATCGATAATTGCACCATGCAAATGGTGTCCAACCCCCATCAGTTCGACGTTCTGGTAATGCCAAACCTGTATGGTAATATCGTGGATAATCTGGCAACGGGTTTGGTAGGCGGCGCCGGTGTGGTAGCAGGAGAAAGTTTCAGCTGTGATTGCGTGGTTTATGAACCGGTAAGTTTGTCACGAATTGCATTTGTCACGTGTAACATCACCTAGCTTCCAATTAAGAAATTGGCTACGAAAGTCAACCTTAAAAGAGTCACGTGACAGCGGTTGTATTTCCTTGTGGTTTTGTTCATAGGGAGCCCGTCACACATTCTCTGAAGCAGTCGGAAAAAACGTGGCCAATCCAACAGCGATGCTGCTTAGCGCTTGCAAAATGCTTCGACATGTGAATCTGGGGTATCACGCTGATATCATCAAGAAGTCACTTATGAAAGTGTTGAACGATGGGAAGGTAATGCTACGTTTGATGTAATTCCCGCTCGACATTTTGCTTTCAGTTTTTTTAAACGATGCTTTAATTGCTTTAATTTGTAGGTTCGAACGAAGGATATAGGTGGGCATGCATCTTCTTCGGAGTTTACTTATGCGGTCATTAACAACCTTCAGCATTAGTAGAGGCTCGAAAGCGCGAAAAGAATTATGAAGTAGGCCTAGTCACTCCCTTTATTTATTTGACATAACAATCTCGTGTATGCAAGTGAACTCGTGTCTGCCAACCATTTTATAATTTATTTTCTTGCGTGCATGGCTTATCCGTTTATTTTATTTTGATATACCTTTTCATTCAACTTTTCCCAACAACTAAACAACTAAACTCTGACATAATGTCGTTATTGATACATGGATAATAATACCATAATGCCCTATTGAGATTATAGATGTTTAAGTCATTTTGGGTTTAGAGCTCTATTGGAGCGAACAGCAAGTAGAGTTGCGTTCAACATACATGAAATCCTATTGGTAGTCTTTTTCATTTTTCATAGTGAGCAGGTTATGTAACGCCTTCATTCTGAAATAATTAATCAATCGTTGTAGAACTATGGTCAGAAATCTAAAACTAAAAACCATTGTAAGATGATTATGATTAAAGATGATTTGCTCGTTAAAGTTTGAGCCAAGAATTCAAACTTGGCTGCCAGTTTCATAATTTCCCTACCACTTGAATGGGTTCAGTCTGATTACTTCCAGCATTGTAGTGGGCCATGCCTTTCATTATTTTGTATAAATGTACAGCTATACCTCGCTATATATGGCCTTTTTTAATTATGGCACTGTTTCCATTTACAGCCCACAATGTTTCGTTATACGGCCAAAAAAAAAAAAAAAAAGCAGTAATTAAAGAAAGTGGCCAAAAAATGTGATAAGTTACCAGAATTTGCACAAACTAGGTCAGATTTGGCTAACAATAAAACAACTTATGAGTTTCACTTCGTTTAAGAAGGTAAAAAAATGAAAATCACAATGCAGAAGGAATAGATTCGTTATACGGCCTTTTCGCTTTACGGCCAACTTTTTCGGAACGTATCTAGACTGTAAAGCGAGGTATGGGTTTTCTTAATACAGGAGCCATGGGTTCCATTCCCGACTGTGTTTTTTCCAGTTTCTTATAGCTGGTGTAGTTCCTCTAAAAAATGGTCACGGCTGTTCTATTTCTCTCTATATTTCCTCTTTATATTACTCTACTTGCATGTATACACATATATATGGGGCTTTCCCCATCAATATTTAGGCCCTTTAAGACCTTGTATGTCTTTGAACCTCTAAACTACAAAGAAACAACCAAATCATGAATAAAAATGAAAACATGATGAAGAAAAGAGCTTCTTTATGAAAGAAACGTTTTCTACAGTAAAATGAACACAAAAATATGAATCTAGCAAAGATGGCACGGAAAATGACAGTTTTTCTTATTGCTTAAGAATTTCCTCATTTCTTTACTTCCAGCAACGATAAAATGCGATCTAATTTTTCGTTCTGTCTCTGTTCTTGTTCCGCCAAATTCTTCTTTAATTTTGTCCATAATCGATCTTCGGATTCTTGTATTAAGGCCTTCACGACGGAATAGGAAACTCCAATACTCTCACTTTCCCTGAAACAAAAAGTGAAAGTAAAGGTTTTTTTTTGCATTCTCTGCTAAGAAGGTTTAGTGCTAAGATAACTTACTGAGCAGGTCTAGATTCACTCAAATTAATGTCTTCATTTTGTTCGGTAATGGACTTTTTTGGCAGAGTCTCTTCGTGGCCACCATTGGACGAGATGACGTTTTCCTTGTGACCAGAATTGAGCGTACTTCGAACAGCCAGCGGTTGTGCGGCATCAGTTTGGCGTCCAAGCAGAGCGAGAAGCATTGGCAAACTTGGCGGCATACCAGCATTTGAAGCTTTGAGCAATTTGGCGAGGCTTTTGGCTCCATCTGAGAGCTGAAGTCCTTCTTCCTCCAGTTTTGTGATAATTCCACCGGCATTCGAAGAAATTCCAAACGAAGATGATGGCGCGGCCTCAGGCGTCCTTTCAGAGATGTGTAGTACCGCCCCGTAGAACCACATCTTATGTGGCTCCCGCAGGGATAGGAACTATAAAACAGGAGATTTGGAGTCGAGCAAACCGATCCTTAATTAACCGTTGATACCAGCAAGTGCCAGCATGTCTCACCTTGATTCTGCATCCATTTAACGGATGTGCAAATTCTGCTTCGCTGCGGTAGGCAATGAAGTCGTCATCAACATCGTCCAAAAGGAAGGATCTGACGGTTGTCACGTACTCATCCAGGTGACTGTAAATTTCCAAGTGACGAGCCTCGCTGATCACCGATATGCCACTGATAAGCTGCTGCGCAGGGGCCTTAAATGCCACATAAAGCGTCTCTGGCTCGGAGTCCTCCTTGCTTTGTAAGAGCACACAAGTGTCTGCGGAAACCACGTCTTCGACATCTAACCTGATTAACGGAACAAGCTCAGGTAAGCATTTTTAGTTGCAGTTTCCTTATTTTTCATGTTCAACAATCTACATGGGCCTCGGTTTAAACTCTCATCCGAAAGAGCCACCACTTAGGGAATTTCTCCTATCCGTAAAAATTCCCACCGACCTCGACCAGGGAGTGGACCCCGCGCCTTAGGCTCAAAATGGCAAGCGTGCAACCCACTCGACCACCGGCGTTGTCAGCTAATACAAGTGCCCGCCTCCATTTGCTGTAGGAAAAATTATGAATCTGGGTTTATTTATTTTTTTTTTTCACATAATTTTTTCACATTTTTTTTTTTTTTCACATAATCGCAAAGGACCGATGAATCCTGAAGGATTAGAAATTAAATAGTGGAATTTTATGCTTTGGAATGTTAAATGCTTTGGATGATCAATTCTGGCATATATGGGCCAGTTTACAAATATCATGCTAACAAAAGCCATGATGTGACTGGCAAAGATGGAGATAATATGCGTCACTATCTACTTCTGGAAACATATTTCTCAAGGCAGCAGATTAGTGCTCTTCCAAAGATAAATTGAATGTATTTCCACCTCTTGAAGTATATGCTACTTACTTGCAATTGTCAACATCTTTGACCAAGTACACTGCATTGTTGACATGTTTCTCATTAGCAGTTTCCCAGGAAGAATATATCTCTATCTGCTCGCTCGAATAATGCTCCATGTACAAACTGAGTCGGCTTCAACGCACAGATTTTCATTCATCAATCCCCAAACTAAGATCTGGAAAAATGCATTGTATATTGCAGTGGTTGTCTGCATATTGGGTGATGAACGTCTGTATGTTCCTAAATAACGCTAAAAACTAACGAAGATATAGTCAAATACTTGCATTTTTCCAGTCCTAAATTTAAAAGCATTTCTTATAGATGCTCATCTTGGGGAAATCCAAATTGTTGTCCCGTACCGCAAAAAGATACTTGTCAGCGTTTGAAATTTATGCAGAATTAAAAATGCTGCAGCAATTAAATGAGATAGTGCCATCTATAGGTATCATATCTAACTATAAGTAAAAGGGTGGGAAATTTGAAATTAAGAAACTAAAAATTGGGTTCCATTTGTGAAATGAAATTTGAAAACCAAAAGACATCTCGGATCATAAAGGGTCTAAACATTGATAGGTATCCGGGTTAAACAACTGTTGAAAACCGCAAAAACAACAGGTACGATAGCCGACCAGGTTGAGAATCAAACCCGGGATTCCAGATTGCAAGGTGGGTTCCACCACTCCTAACCAATACCGCTCGGGTAATTAGTTTCATATGGATAACTGATTTCTTTTGGGGTAATTTGATTAAGTCGGGGATTTTCATTTAATGATGAAAGTATCTGACCTTCAAACATGGCAGTCCAAGATGGCAGATGTACTCCAAAAAATCTTTATTAACATTATTTACAATCATGTGTTCTTGGCAAGCTTTGTTACAAATATAATTCGTAAGCACATTATTTTACTGACAAAATATATTCTCAGACCACGTACATACAACATAAATAAACACTGACACAACACAATGCTCGGGATCGACATCTCTACTGATAAAATTGCTTTCCGTGAGATGCACTGCATGCATACTAAAGTATAAGACCATTTCCAAAAAAAAAAAATGTTGGTGCAACTCTGGGCAAGCTGCAGTCTTTAAAACCCTTCAAATGTTTCAACACGTAAATTCTGAGAAAGGCTACTTCAACAGGAAAGTTGAAAAAAGCAAAGGATGTGGATTTTCCAGTTTCCTTTGCTGGATGCTAAAAATTTTTTTCGCAGCGAAAGAAATAAAAAAAAAAAATTCTAACAAATGATCCAAAGTCAGTGAGATGATTTTGGATAATCATGTCAAATTAAAATTCTTGTTAACATTTCTCTGCATGGAGTTATAAAGAGACCAGTGTTTTGCAATACAAGTGCGTATTATGTTGTGAAAATGCAATAGAGGAGAGAACTGATGCTTCCCCTTGATTCAGTGGCATTATTTTGCAAAATGCGCAATGAATAGTATAAAAATAGTGATTATGGTGATGGGGATGTTATGAAATATGACAGTTTAGTATCAGTGCGTGCATGAATTACACATTAGATGCATTCACTCTTCTAATTTCTTAAACTTTTTCACCCGCTTCCACTCGCCTGTCGTGTAGTTCATTTGGAAATGCATTTCCACATTCATGTTCAAAGCCATTCCATCGGCCTGGGTGACTACTTCCTGGTTTTCGCTCAATTTGATGGTGACGATATTGCCCAGATGAGGACAAGGATTATCTGTTAGATAAAAAACAATGGGCAATTTAAATTTTGACGTGAAATGGCAAAAGCACTCTTGCTGTTTTCGGAAATATGCTCACCTCTTGCACCAGCCATGAAACCCAAGATGAGCGCCTTTTCCGGACGAGTAACCCTGTTGGCTGTTCGAAACATTTCTTGAGCCTCTTGCATTTGTTCTCTCTGTGAAGAAATAAATAAGTGCTTAAGATTAATTTCTATTGCAGAAAATGAAAAAGTGGAGGATTATAAAGATGAACAGCCAATGCAACCTGTTAAGATGGTCACGACATTACCAAAAGTTTATCAATTCGTAAGTAGCACGTACCGTCAGTGACAATCCCTTTTTGGGTGGTCCTTGCTGAGGCTGCATTATTGTCTGAACTATTGTTTGTTGCTGCGGCTGGGGTGTTACTACCTGCACAATCGTCTGTGCAGCCTTAGCTGGCACCTGAGGGCTTCCTAGGGCTGCCGCAGCAGGTTGTGGTACGGTAGTCACGGTGGCGACCGAGGTGGAGGCCTGCGGTACGACTTGTATCCTTGTCGTCTGAACTTGCAATGTTTGCTGGAAATTCTCCCGAGCTTGAACTGTCGTTGGCGTTATCGACATGGGAGCTGAGAGTGCACAGACATTGTTAAAGAACCCACGCTACGATTTCTAAAATAAAATTTGAAAAACTGACTATGCCCTTACTGGTCACGATCGGGGAAGCGACTGAAGCAGCAATGGTGGAATTCGAAAGCAAGCTGGTCGCTCCAGCTGGGGTGAAGGTTGGCGTCGCACTTGTTGTGGCAGATAAGGAAGATTGCGGAGTGGTTGGAGTGGTGGGAAGCTGGAACGAATAGCAACACAAAACAATGCAGATATAAATATTTACTGAAAATATTTTTCTTTCAAAATAACTGTGAAATACTAACCTGCGGAGTCAGGGAAGTGGATATTAGTCCAGCTGCATATTCTGGCGTCACTGCAGCATTTGGACTCAACCCTGCTGCAGCATCTTTTTCTTTTTTCTGCGCTTCACTCGTATCATCTGAAAATACATATACATGTCAAAACATTTTTAAGAATAACGGAGAATCAGGCAATGCTATCAAAAAATTCCGGTATTTGCTCACCTGCCAACTTCTTGCGCCTCTTCGCTTCCCTGCCGAAACCTTGTGGCTGCTCCGTTATGTCCAGCAACTAAATAAGAGTTAACCATACTTTTTTAGAAAACAAATTACCGATAAACACTCAAACTTCTCAAACAAGAACTCAAGACTCAAGAAACAAGACTCAAATAAACAAAGGAATAAATTCCTTACCTTAATGCCTCCGTCCTTCCTTCCTGCAGGAGTTTTGGGTGGTAGTGCCCGCGAAGGTAGCGTGGGGGTGTTGGCTATTCGTCGTACACCTGCCACGGGGCTTCGGAAAGTGTTAGGGGGAGTTCGGCTGGGAAATCCTTTTAAAGGCGCTGCAATTTTACAAACATAAAGAATTGAGGTGAAATTCCATGCAGCAAGTGGATAATTTTTTTTAAAATTCACAAATATGTACACCGCTAAATCTCGACTGTCAGGGAAATTAAAGCGATATTTTTGTTAGTTGGCAAGATGCACAATGAACCAATTAAATAAGCATTTTCAATTTTACAGGATTTCTTGAATGGACAGATTAAAAAGAAAATGATATAAACATGAGGGACGAAGGTTTACTCGCTTGGTGGAATTTTAAGGTAAAGTGGCCAACAGTTCACAAATTCTTAAAATATTTATGTAATTCAACATTACAAAATTTGCTACACATACTTGCGTCATCCATTCGTTTCACCATGCTACGAGAACGTATAGGTACTCCAGGAGTAAACACGGTTTTTTTTGGATTGCTTGCCGCATCGCTAGCTGTAAAAATAACAAAGTCCATGTTGTTACAGTGTACTTCACAGGTACAATACCGCATATTCTAAAAAAAGGCGTTTACATACATTTCTGAAGAAGCTCTGCACGTAATGCTGCCGACTTTGGTTTTCGTTTCAGGGTGAAATGTTTTGCCAGTTGGGGTTGTTGTCCGACAATTGTACTGAGGGCATTTTTGTTGAGATACAGACACTCCATCGGTATCATGCCCAACTCACTATGTTTTTTTACTAAAATAATTAAGGTAATAAAGTGGAATGATGAAGATGATATTTGTAATCAAAACTACAGAAACAGCAATGCACAATATCAAAACCAGTGACACATACCGAATTTTCTTAAATCTATTAACAGTTCCGTGAAAACCCTGGCATTTTCTTCGATCTCCATATTGACCGTGCCCGAAGCAGGATAGGATTTCAACAGTTCGGCCAACATGGATACCCATTGGTCACTATCCACAACAGCCAATTCAAGAATTTCTTCCAACTCAACTTTCCACTGCAATGAAAACAGCAATGGTAAGACTACTGACCCACCCTGTATACATACTTACAGGGCTAAACTTCAATTTTTTAGCTTTTAAGAATATAACCCTCCCATGGTAATGCCTAACGAGAATTTTATCGATCTCAAAATGTCGGAATTAACCCAACAAATTAAAATAAATAATTTAGACAACATCGGGATTTGAACCCAAGAAAATCAACGCTGTCACGTGACTTTACACTACTCAACCATTAACGATTTTTTACATTGGGCGTTGTTGATGCTCTTCAGTTACCCTGAATAGCTTTGCTCAGACACATACCCAGGTGCACTAACTCGCTGGTTATCGGTTTATAACGTATCAAACGCTATCAACATGTGATTTAGAGATTTCTCGAGTCAAATGAAAGACGCCAACTCACCTCTTCTGTATTTCGTCTGGGAATGTGTAGAAAAGATAACAATAATTTAAGTTTAACTTGGGCCTGGAGATCAATGAAGCATTCCTTTATGTTCCTGAGTACATCCTGACTCAGTTGGGAGCAAATTGAGCTTCCAGACCACAAATCATTGCTTGTTCCAAGCTTATTATGGAGCCATAAAGATGTGTCACTATCCCGCACATTCGCCATGTTGGAAAGTTTCGCCATTTTGAAAAAATCGGGCGCCATCTTGACTTTCTCCAATCTGACAACGTGGCAATATTGACCAATGAACATCAATGTGCCATTCTAGGTATAACTGCGTTTGAAGTAGCGTGCAGATCCTTGTAGCGCTTCATCTAAACGCCATGCGTGGATTAGAGAATTCATGAAACGCTGTCTTCACATGGACAGTAATACTATAAATACTTAATTTATAATTTTTATATAAAGATACATTTGGAAAGAAGATTGAGACGGTAAGCTGAAACCCGCTAATTCCATATTTAGCGCACCTAAAACTGGTATGCCAAAAGAAGTGTTGGCAAAAAGTTGTCATTCCAAAGCTTTTGATTTGTATGGGCGGTGAACCCTTCGGGTCTTGAATTTCTCGTAATCTTTACAACTAATAATTTAACTCATTTCATATACTTGACAGCTGTCATGGAGCCAACAAAGCCTCAGAATCCATCCCGACCTTCAAGACAACCTAAGGAATCGGTATGTGTGCATTTCAAGTTTACTTTACATTTGCCAGATTGCAATCTTGCCATATATTCATGAAATTCAGCTGGTGGTTGACATTACCATATTTATTTTATCTTGTGTTTACCTATTAAGCATATATATATTATGTATACTATATATAATTACAAATGATTCTTTGTTATAATTAGAACATATGGGGGCGTTGCCACTCATGATCTCCAAATTTCTTATGTGGTTTACAGAAAATGACAATTTTTGTACTGTATTACAGTTCAGCAGGAGATCTTGGACGTGTTTCAATCAAATTCAGTTTCACTATTTCAGTAGTAGTTTTTTACCAAAGAATATTGCATATTTTTGGCAAACCAGAATTCTGCAAGTATAATCTTGTATAGTTGGATTCTGTATAATTGACAACCGAAAAAACAACAGCACCTAGACTGTTGATGTAACGTCCAAATGTTCATATTGTTAAAATTGTAGTTCTTGATCATGTACTTCTCATAAAAAGTTATTAAAATACCTGTTTTCATTATAGACTGCACTGCTGATGTCAGTTATTCGAAATATATCTGCAAGGTAGGCTCAAATTGACGTTTAAATACCATCAAATCATATATATTATACTTAAATTATGGATTGATGTATGAATTCTGTTATAGCGAAACAAATGAACACCGAGATAAAGAAAAAGCCAAATTGGAAAGGGAATTCGAGAAAAGCGACAAGAAAGTTGATGAATTAATTGCCAGTAAGTTTTAGCGTTGTTGATCATAAAACCATGCAGCTTTGAGCCCAATGTTTGACTTGGATTTTAATGTACTTAGCCCATCATGAAGATCTGGGTGCTGTAATTCAGGCATTTGGGAAGGTCTCAACTCGACTCATAAGTAACTATTTTCGTCATAACTTGTTTAACATTTTTTTACTGTCGACAAAATTTGTGGGAGTTCCGCTTACTTATATTGCTTGTTAATAACTAGCCTCAAGAGAGAAAATTAAATTAATAAAAGAAAATTTAAAAAGCTGTAAAAAACTTCTGAACTGCCGAAGGGAGGACATTAAAAAGCTTTGGTTGGAAGGCATCGAACACAAACACACGTTGATGCTTCTTGAAGAAATGTAATTAACCATGTTAAAGTAAAAACAGCTTCGGTATCACTAAAAATCTGCAAATTTAGTAATGCTTTTGTTTAAATTTAAGCGAAAGCCTGAAAGGAGTTCCTGAGAAAGTGGAGAAGTACACGCAAAAGAAGCATTACTTACATGCCACCGAGCTACTAGTGTCATCAAGTAGGTTTGTTTCAAGACAGTTAGTATGATAAATCAAGTCTTCAAAAACTAGATTATTTCATGTTGAAATGATTATTTTAAAGGAAAGAAAATGGAAGGGGATTTGGAAGGTGTGGATGCCCTTAAAGAAGTCAGGCATGAAATGCAAATGAAGCAGCAGGTATGTGTAAAAATTTAATTGAAAATGCATATCTATGTTGTAGGAATCTACTTAAAAACTCAAATTCAAATAAATATATAAAATAAATTGCATTACTAAAATGGTTTTGAAATTTAATATAAACTTTTAACCTTTATTTTATGTGTCTTTATCAAATTGATAAAATTGATTGAAATATTTACACTAACTGAAAGTTGCTTCATATTTGCAGGCTTTGCAATCAGAGCTCCTAGAAGAGCTTCACCGCCATTTGTACCATCGTAGCACTTCGGAAGTGTGCGAATTTTATAGGCAAGGATTGAATCGCGGTGAACTGTCACCCTTCTACAGGGAAGGTTCCGACCATTCTAATGTTCACACGCCTACCAAAAGGCGTGATGTGGCAGGCATGGTTGGCCGACAAAATCAACTTGAATTGGTTGCAATTGCACCGGCATATAAATACCGTCAATATGGCAGTAAGTATATATTATTGTTTTATTTCCTACTATACTTGCACTTTTCACAAATCCTAAATTCTTCTAGCAAATCATAGATTTCGGAATCATACCATCGAACGAATTTCAGAAAAGCTTGCTACCGTAAAATACATTTCAAATTAAATTTCAACTGGCTTTAGATGATATGGAATGTTGTATATATGCAAGAAAGCAAAATACAATTTATGACGTAGGGGTCAATAATTGAATGTCGCCAATGTACCCTACAATAATTTCAGGACGCCCAGCAACATTCGAATTGAACATTTTGCTCTGTATATAATGGTTGTCTTAATACCGCAATTTTAAAGTGCTATATTACATGTGACATTCATTAATTACGGAAGACATCTGCAACAACTATTAGACTAATGTCGTGAAATATTTGTCAGGAATGTCGTTTTCTGCTACATCGCCACCCCCACAAGCCACAGTGGACGGAAGGCTCTCCGAAGATCTGTTAACCGATCCGGAAGAAGATTCTTCTCATTTTTTGGCAATTCTAGTTGAATGTTTGGGTTTGCTGAATGAAATCCCTAACACCGTTGAGGTTTGTCGCAGTAGGGAACAATTGGGAACAATTGGGAACAATTGTTTTCTTATCCTGCTCCAATTTTCTGTTTCAGATAATCAAAAGCAGGATGCAAAGAGAGTTGGTTGGCATCATAAAAAGAACTTCACAGTTATTTGCAGACTATGGAACGTTTTCGCAAGAAACCTCATCCCGTCGACATTCGCAAGCCCATCTGCTTCGCGAGTTCTTAGAGTTGATCTTTGAGCAGTTTCGCTGCGTCGCTCAGGCTCATGAATGCGTTTTGGGAAATCTACAAAGATTAGCCGTTAGTATATGTTTGTATTAATAACAAATCTTTAATGTTGACTATACATGTCTGTAATTAACTTGCCTCTGTTTAGAATACATCTGGAAATCAAAGTGAGATCCAATTTTATGAAATGGCAGATTTCTGGTCACGTGTCCAAGCTGTGGTAAATAATTTTCTTGAACATTTATTTAAACAAAATATTAACATTATGTAAGAACTGGTTTAAACTACAGATTTTGGTTATTTGATTCTTCTCATTAGCCAGAATTGTGAATGATTGTTAATTTCGTCTATTCCATAGTTGCGCATGCTCCTCGGGGATTACTTGGATATCGAAAATACGACTTCAACCACTCAACGGCCAACTTCCACGTTTGTGGAATCCTCGGCAGATATAGCCTCCTTCTTTGCTAAGAAAAGACCCACAAAGTCGAAGCAGGTTAAGAAAGAATCTAACAATGAACTTGTTTTGATCGTGCATTGGTTTTAGCATACAATGCATGTTTGTTTACTATTTGCGCAGTATTCCTTGTTTAAATTCGATGCCTCGTCTCATGCAATCAGCCTGAACAACTACCTGAAAGAACAGCAACACTTTTTTGGATCTGTGAGTATGCCTCTATCGCCAATTGCGATTTTGTGGTTCTTTCCTAAAATGCCTTGTATTCTTAGAATGACATGCTCAATGTAACTGGAAAAGCGGTAGAAGCGGGTGAAAAGTTCTTCGTTTGCAAACCCAGTTCACGTAATATTATGGGTAAGTTAAACACGTTTGCAGAATTAAAACACAAAAGATTGTTTCCAGAAGCTTTGGGATATATACGATGTAGCTGGTCATTTGAATAAAATCCGGCTTTCTGGCGTTTATTTCAAAATGCTAAACTAATTCAGAAATTATGAGAAGTTCGTAAATATTTACATTACACCTATACCTTGCTATACGACCGCTCTTTATATCACTTTTCGCTATAACGGCCTTTTTAATTATGGCACTTTTTCGATTTACGGCCCACAATGTTTCGTTATAACGGGCAAAAAAATGCTGTAATTAAAGAAAGTGACCAAAAAATTTGGATAATTACCCCAGTTTTCATAAACAAGGTCGGATTTGGCTAACAATGAAACAAATTATGTGTTTCACTTCGTTTAAGAAGGGGAAAAAAAATAAAAATCACAAAGCAGAAAGAATTGATTCGTTGTACGGCTTTTCGCTTTACGGCCAACTTTCCTGCGACGTATCAAGGCCGTAAAGCAAGGTGTGGGTGTATCATAAATCTGAATTAACATGTTATCGAGCCATTTGCACCGTTGTTTAATTTTTTATTGTTGCTAATATATAATCTTGTATCTGTTCGAATTTAAGCCATTTTCATACCTTTGATGAATTTTATCAAGGAGATTGAAGCATCAACAGGCACTCCTCCAGGGTAAATCCAGCTAGTATGTTGGTATTTTTTTAACAATATCGTTCATTTAAATTAATATCTTGAATTCCATTCCAATTTTAGAGCTCAATGCACACTTCATTCCTTTGTTACGGAGTTTATAACTGAGGTTATTGTGGGCCAAGTCCACAATGATACTTTTTCAGTTTTTGAAGTTGCAACTAAAGGTATGTTTGGAAGGCAGTCCTTGTTCAAGACATAATTCAGCCCTACGATAACATGTCCCATTGGTTCTTATTTTCAGGCAATGAAGCTTGGAAGGCCAGCTCCATTGTAGAAGTGCAAAAATCCCTCAACATCAATCGACCGCTGCTTACGGTAAGTCTGAATTTTGCTTTTCAAAATTGGGTGTTGCACGAAAGCCATGTAACGCAATTTTGCAAATCGTTTAATTACAGGGGACTTTGCAAGTAGAACAATGTCTTCAGGAACTTAGGGATACTATGCAAGACCTCCCGTTACATGCACAGTTTTTCTTAAACATGATGTGTAATTTTCTCGCTACTTACAAGGATTGTTGTCTGGCTGCTTACAGAGGTATGTCGATGCATTTTATCTATTTTTTTAAAAATTATGACAAGTTCAGCCCAGATATTAGTTTTGTTTCAAGTTAATGTTACCGGGAAGCTATTAAATAAAGAAATTGTAAAAACTAAGGAAAATCTGGGAAATTCATATCATTAATTTCTGTCTTAGGAATCGTGCAGTCGGATACAGAGGACAGGCGCGTTATAAGTGCCATGTGGGCCAAAGACGAAGATATCAACAGGTTTTTACGAACTTTTCCAAATTGGCAGAATCTCCAGATTCTAAAAGGCCAAACAGTCGGTTCTGTCGACATCGAGGAATCTCCCGAAGAGGTCAGGCTCCGCAACCAAAAGGAATCTGAAATGCTGACCCGGAACTTAGCGGACGGCACGATACCTTCTCATGAAATAATGTCAGAGGTTAGCCAGATGCGTACGTTGGCATTGTTGCAGGAGAGCTTGGTAAGTTGTAAAAACATCGCCGTCTGTAACGCTTCTTAGTCTTTTGTGGATTGTGATTTTCAACTCGTACCGTTTCAGGAATGGTTTGGTGGACGTATTCATAAATTGGCTAACAGTCTTCCGGTGAAAACGCAAGTAGGTGCCAGCTCTCCAACTCAGCCAGATATTATGGTAACAGCATTTTTTGTAAACATTTACATTCCGAAAATACATCCGAACAAAGTAACCTAAATCAAATTTTTGTTAATGTATAGGTGATGCCACCCATTTCCAAGCAGAGTATTGAGTTAGTAATTTTGTATATTCTAATGTTGTTCAGAGATTTTGCTTGCGATAAGTAAGGCATCGGATTGTTGTTTTTGTTTCAGGCCATTTATGCAACTTGCCAGAGATTTTGAAGATATTGCTGAAATTTGCTTGCTAGTGCTCCATCTAGAAGTGCGGGTGCACTGCTTCTATTACCTTCTCCCTGTTGCAAAGCAAGTATGTGTCCAAACTTATTTCCTATTTTTGATTTATGTAGAATCGACTTCACGAAACCAGTGCTAATTTTTATCATTTCAAACAGTCGTCTTTTGCAAGTGGCGTCGACAGCCAGGATCCCGATCCCGAAGTTGTCAAGCTTAACAAAGATTTTTCCAGCATCGACGAGGCACTATCCAGCAGTTTGCAACCTCGGAAGTTTAAATACATTTTCGAAGGCCTAGGTCATCTTGTTTCATCCATAATAATCAACAGCGCTCAGTACATCAAGCGGATCAATGAAAACGGAGTCAAAAAGATGTATGCTAGACATAATTTTTCAAACTGTCCTCCATTTCAGATTTTCTAGAATCCTTGTTATCTTTGTTAGGTGCCGAAACATATTTGCAATTCAGCAAAATCTAACTAATATAACCTTATCACGGGAAGTGGCCCTAGATCACGCCAGACACTATTTCGAGCTGCTTTACAATAGTCCAGAGGTAAGATTGAAATCCTGGAAATTATAAATTTATGGATTTATAATTCCGCCTTAATAATTAAATGTATATATTTGGATGTTCTTCTTAGCATCCTAGCTAACAAAGTAATTTTATCATTTTAGGAAATCTTAAATCAAGTGGTAGAGCACGGCCCTAAATTTTCCGAGCTGGACTACATAAACGCACTACAGTTGCTGCACCGCAGTCAGCCTGGGAGCAATCCTCGCGAGCTGAAGGCCCAGGTGAAGCGATTACACGACATTCTTAATGAAGTCGCCATCACAATCTGAGCATTACTCGGGTTCAGGATTATTAGAAAGAACTCTTGACAGATTAAGAAGTGAGAACAGTATTTGTAAGTATATGTAATTTATTCAAATATTTACAAACTGTTCATGGTATAAAACATCTTAGATAACACACTACTTTGTGCTCAGTTTGCATATACATGTACCAAGTTGCTAAGGACTTTGATTGTAATCAAACATCAGAATTTCATTATGATGGTTCATTAAGAGTGACTGAAAAATCTTTAAAGATTACAACAGTGAAAATTTCTAAGCCAGTTAGAATTCATCGTTGTAAACCTTTGTATGTAAAATTCGAAACTCATTATATGTCACGGAATTGTGATTGAGGGATGAAGTATGTTGGAAAACCTTCCGGATTCACCTCAGTAAACTTGGTTTTACTGAGAAATTTGTAAATATGTTCGCCTGAAATGTAAGATGCCCAATGCCAATTAAGGTATCCCTCTTAAAGATTCGGGATATCAAATTGAGTTTTACAAGATTCACACACACGAGATTCGATAAAGCTACCTAAAACAAACTTCTACGGTCAATCGTCATTACAACGCTAACAGGGAAAACCTAAATTCTAAACTAGGGCATGCCATCGTTAATATTTCCCGGCTGTTAGAGAAGCTTTCATTCGTTTAAACAGGCTGGGTATCAGATTCACGTGGGAATCTGCACACTGTACGACACAATCTTCGTAGCTCTCGCGATATTTGGAAACTTCAGCTTCGGTCGTGCTTGGTAGGATCTTGTCTCTAACCTTGTCCTGACACTGCAGCACACATCGCTGCAACCGTTCCTGAAACCGAAATTAAACGGTTGCAATTCATTGATTTCAATTCGGTACCTGATCCAAGATATTGAGCTTTTCATCGGTAACAACCTGGAAGTTATTCAGCTCGCCTTGGATGAAGTTCTGGGCCAACTGAACTGGCTTTGAGCAGTCTTCAATACAGTGATGGACTTGCTCCAGGGAAGCCTCCTCCCGCTGGCAACATTTTGCCGCGCAGGTGTGCATATCTCCCTAAAGGAAATAAAATCGTTATTAATCGGACGTGCAATCACTGCTATCACAGATTAAAAGAAATTTTTGTAGTAGAACTTTAGCAATTGAGGTACACGAGGGCTAAACACCAACGCCAGGGGATGAGCCTTCATGAAGTTTGTTTTTTTGATTTTTAACGTTGGCATATTTCTGCAACACGAGAGCTAAACATTCAACAGGCCATAGTAACATAACATCATAGCGTTTGTCTGGAACACACTCTATGGGCTTCTCAGTGCCCCAAAGTTGTCGGTCTTTGTGTGCATGTTGCATAACAAAGACCATTTAGCATTGGGCCTATGGCTATAGGGTTTCTGATGATAAGAAAAGAGGAAGGAACAAGGTTGCGGCCGGCATTTGGAGTAACTATTCAGTATTTTCCTGGAAACTAATGTGAAAATCAAACAGTTACTCTACTGATAGTTCTGTTACTATTGTAAACTCAACTTGGGCCTCACAATGGTGGTTCGAATGCGACCTAGTTTTCAATGTAAAACGTTTGGGGCAATTTGCGTGAAATGGGTGGAGAAACATTTATCGACTGACGCTCGTAATGATACTAAATTCCAGCATTAGAGCACCACATGCATTAATTTCCAATGTAAATCGGGGGGAAGGAGAATCCCTTGGCATCTGCAGGAAACAATGCTCAATCGAGTACAAGTTACTGCAGGTCAAGGCACCTGGAAAACTGGTTATTTCCCCCGCTTAACCATTCACACCTATGTTTTTTTATTTCTTAATTACTATCCGAAACCAACTATTACCTGCAACTGCCGGAGTCGGGACCTGTCCAAATCATTTACTAACTTATTAACTGCCTCCTGGACACGTGCTTGCGCCGCTTCGGCCATTTGCGGAGATTGGAGAGCGCGCCTACAGATGGCAGTGCCTAAATTCGCCCTCACCTATTGATGTTGCCATATGATATCGATATTTTGCTTTCGATATCCTACAGAAATCGATGGACTATCGATATAAAATATCGAAAGGCAACTTAAATCAGTAAATATCGATACTTTCTTTCAATTCTTTTATCAGTATCGATACTTCGCTTTGATAATGATTTCGATATCAAGTATCGATATTATGACCGATTCTGCCATGACTACTGGTCTTCCCCTCTTCTATAGTATTTCTTGAAATGGACTCTTCCAAATCTTTGACTCCACCCCCTTTATGCGCTCTCCCTTTCGTCTACATTCGTCCAGTCTCGGATTTTGATCGCGCCGGGCTGTGTTTAGAAGAGCCGATATTGTGGATGCAGATGTTTGGATTTTAATTATTTTTTTATTATTAGAAGCAAAAAAAGCATTTCCTCGTCGTGAGCAAGGACTTTTATAGATACTAGTATTTCGTGTGATGAACGTATGACCCGCGGTTGCTGCTTAGGCTCGGAAATCCATCGGGAAATAGTGCGAATTTTGAACGGTTTATTTCTGGCGTTTTGCAAATATGGGTGAGTAGGCCTATTGAAAAATTTCGCTCTTTTTCAGTAAAAGGTTATATGCAACCGATCTGTTTTATCACATTAACACGTAATACATTTTCTATACGTGCGTTTGTGTGTTTTTATTTTACCAGTTTTCAGATATCCGTCTCTGTATTATATTTCTGTCCGTTTGCTGCATAGAGCGACAAACGATCCATGTTTGCTATTTTGTCCCTGCTGATCAATGAATGAGACATCCTGCTAGGCCTACGTAGGACTGTCGCAGAAAAACCGTAGATGATGCGAATCATAGCTATTTATAGATCGTAATTCGACTTGCATCTTATGTAGGATGGGATTCGTATGTGGGGTAAACAGAAGGCAAAAATGTAGGCCGGGTTTGCCCAATTCTATTGAACGTGGAATTTGCTGAAGATCTTTTTACATTGAACTTGAACAGATTGCCACTTCACCTGTAAACAATTTGTGAGCAGAAAACTGGGATAGAATAGGGGAAATGCCAGAGAAATATCCTTGTGCTCTTAGAAATCTCATAAGCCGACATTCAGCAACCTGGAGATAAAAATAGGGATAACACGAAGCTAAGTAAAGATTAGCAAATGCATGTGTAATAAGGCCCCTTATCTTTGCTAACTGTGCCGAAGTGTTGTTAGCATAAGTAAACAGGGTCTTTTGATGAAGAACCGAACTTAATTTGGCACCAACTTGATGCCCATTTTCATTTAATAATAGCATTATTTGTATTCCCGTGCATTACTTGAAAATAATTAGTCTTCTTTCTATAGATTGTAGCACAATACTGCCTCAAGTGTCTTTCCTTTAATTCTAATGTGCTGACATATGCACTATGAAATGCTGCAAGTTAACAAAAAGTCGGTGTACTGTGTCTGAAGAATCTGGTTAACTCTTATCACAAATTTTTCTTAATGACCATATTGCAAAATATGCATCAAAACAAATTGCTTCTTATCTGTTTTCGTTTGAAAAAGCGATATTTAATACTTTGAAATAATGATCATATGTTCATAATTAGCCACTTTGCCGCCATAATAAAATGTAACAGCATATTTAGTCTGTCAGATGGTGTGAGGCCATCTTGCAAATTAGGTGATAGCTCAAGAATATGCAAGCCAGCATCACGTGGCTTCAAATCGATTGCATCAACCTGCTTTAAGTCTCCAATTTTATTCTCCATTATTCCAGTTTATTAAATGCCACGTAATGCTTGTTTTCTGTGACGTAACATTGTCACTTGCATCTATGTTTATTTAGGCCTTGTCATATTTTTTAATAAAAGCAGAGATTAGTTATCTTTTTTGTCTTTCGGTGTGTGATATGCCTTTGTTTCATTGAACAAATCATCCCCATTAATCTTGAACATATTGTACTAATATGCCATTTTCTCAATCATCTTTCATATGTTTGTGTCGCCTGTCAGGACATATTTACTAGTTTGGGTCTTGTAGATCGCCACTCGTTGTTCCCTACTAACCTATTTGGAACAAAATACAACAGTTGTGAGTCATTCTGGTCGTAAACATGAACGTGGGCAAGGAACGATGATAAACATTCACTGCTGTAATGGTTCACTTCCTCTTTAGCCAACTTGCCTCTTGAATGAACAGTTGTTAAATGTTCAGAACATCCACATGGACAGTTTTTAGGATGCCATCATCACATTCAAATATGGAGAGCAGTGGTGCCAACAGGCCAAGCAGCTGTGGCTTGATTTCAAATTTAGTCGAGCCAATCAATTTGCAAGCGAAACCTTAATTCGCAAGTGGGTCAAACGTGCTGTGACTTAATTTATTTGCAGCATTACGTGATAGGCCCCTGGTATTCCAGGTAATAAATGCTCGAAAGTTTTCCCTCGCATTTGTCGCACTATTTTAACACGCGAATCAGCTGAAGGCTGCGGTGTTGTTTACTTTTAATGCATGCTAGTTTTTGTTTAGTTTTTTTGCTGGCATGCAGATTACGTATTCCTACCTTCCGAGAAGGTTTGTTTTTATCAGTTTTGTTACCTCACCCCCCTGATGACGTTTTCTCAACGGATGAGTCACTCGGGGTACCCCCTGGGCTGCTCTCGGGAATACGTGAACGAATTCTGCATCAATTGTAAAAATACCACATCGGTGACGCAAGTCGAAATTTCTTTTTTTCAAACTACTTGTTTGTGCTCCGGGACATTGTTTGGGTAAACATTAGGAAAAACCTTGAAGTCGTGGCGAAATTTGCAACGATGGTTCCGTGCAATAAGAAGCAGGATTTTGATGACAGAAATGTGATTTTTGTTACTTTTATGTGTTTAAAGGTGCGTTTCCACGTGAGATTAACTCTCGCGAGTTACTCGTCACATCTCATATTCCATAAAATCTCCCAAACTTAGTTTTAAACATTAAAAAACCCTAAACATAAGCATCTCGATAGCTGCTATCAAAATTCGAACGTTTTTCGAATTTTGCGAGCTGCTATCAGTGATAGCTCTCGAACTGCTACAGAGAGCATCTCGAGAGCTTCTCTCAGGTGGAAACGCATCTTTTAGAGATATGGAGCAATTTTATGAATACAATTTAAAGTGGCCAATTTAATTAAGCTGTGTTTTAAATTTATAGCATCTACTTGCAATAGGTAAACGTGTAGGTTGCAGAGTATTGCCAAAAACTTGTATTTCACATCTAGGTGCTCTTAAGGTGCGTTTCCACGTGAGATTAACTCTCGCGAGTTGCTCTCCACATCTCGTAATCCACAAAATTTCTCAAACTTAGCTTTAAAGATTAAAAAAAACCTAAACATAAGCATCTCGGCAGTTGTTTCAAAATTCGTACATGGTTCGTATTCACAAACTGGATCACTTTATTATACTGGTCTCACGCATGATCAAAAACTAGTAATAAACTGATAGGGTTTTAAACAAATGTTACCAGTTTGTCGACAATTTATTATCAGTTTTTGATGTAAGGATTGGTAAAGTGAAATATAATATTTTTTGTTAGAGTAAATTCTAGAATTTTCAGATGTGGATCATCCTGAATTTTGTTTACAAGTAAGACATATTTGGTAATAAGAACACGGAAATGCAATTACAGTTTGTATTTACATTTATGGGCGCCTTGTGGCCTTTGGTGGCATTACTGGTTTTAATATAAACCAAAACCATTTCTTGAAAATACAAAATTCAGTGAACTCCGTGTGTCCATTTTTACAAAATTCAGGAAACTGCATGTTTAGAATTGTCCATTTTGGTCTTAAAACTAGATATTTACTGCAAAATGAGCGACACCTTGCTCTGAAAACCATACCCAAACTTCTCAAATAATTAGACAAACCATGGATCCAAATGAGATTTTAAAATAAACTTAGATCAAGATGGCAGATAGCGTACCAAATTTCTCCGAGTGTAATGTATTTTATTTTCTGCCAAGATAACAGCAGTGCTGGTTTTTTTTGTTTTGTTTTTTTGTCTCATGATCTGCGATGTTAAATTTACGTGTTTCTTAAATTAGTTGGAATGTTTGTCAGTTTCCTGAACTTGTTTTTTTTTCTTCTCTCCAAGTCCTGTCTCAGAAAATGCCAGCGTAGTTACGCACTATTTGGCGATGGCAGCACATCGAAATCCGTATCTCATATTTCACGGCAGACTGATGGCCAAGCTGTTTTTTTATTGTCACTTTGCCAACTAATCAGCAAACTCTGACGCTAGCACAGTTTATCGTAAACCTTGGATATATACAATGGAGGGCCGTCCACAAAAACTGCCTCGTTTTTTTTCTCCTCTCGTAACTCTTAAATTTCTAGAAATTAACGTAGTATCGTTTCTTGTAATTTGGCCTTTCCTATTTTATTTTTTGTTCACTTAATTTGGATTTGAGGATAATTTCATCAGGACATAATACTTCTGTTGAGTCGTAGCACAACCGTTTAGTTTGCTAGGTAATGATCTACTCCCTTGCAGAAATAACTGATAGTTATAATAAACTAGTATAGTAATAAACTGATAATGACCTTGTTTTTTGGTAATATTTTGGCCGTCAATTGTTATTCACTAGTAATCATGGAAAACGTACTTTTAGGTAGTTAAAAACTGATAACATTTTTAATTTAGATGGCAAAACTAGAGATCGTAACAAACTTGTAATCGGCTGAGCGTAACAAACTGCTAATCAACTGATCGTAACAGACTGGTTCAATTGTGAACTTCGGGACAAATTTGTAAAGTGCTCAAATTGTTCTAAAAAAACAACTGATCGTAACAGACTGGTAATCAACTGATCGTAACAGACTGGTAATCAACTGATCGTAAGACACTGGTAGACGACTGATCGTAACAAACTGGTAATCGACTGGTCGTAACAAACTGGTAATCGACTGATCGTAACAGACTGATAATCCACTGATCCTAACAAAGTAAACAAACTGGTAATCGACTGATCCTAACAAACTTTTAATCGACTGATCCTAACGAACTGGTAAACGACTGATCGTAACAGACTGATAATCCACTGGTCCTAACAAACTGATAATCCACTGATCCTAACAAACTGGTAATCGACTGATCGTAACAAACTGGTTATCGACTAATCGTAACACACTGATAATCCACTGATTGTAACAAACTGGTAATCGACCTTTCGTAACAAACTGGTATTCAACTGATCATTTTTGTATCAAAACGATATCAGTTGACTACTAGTTTGATTACCAGTTATTTTTGTAAGGGAGCTCTAATGTTTCGTATATGTATTATGAAGTGGCTTTCCAGAATTCAGTTCTTAAATTTAGCCTGAATAGCTTGTTTTTGAAGTTGGATACGCCCAATATTTATGCGAAAATGTCCCGCTTTTGCATATTCATTGACCGGGATGTCTTCAAAACATGTTCCTTCAGTACTTGATAATGTGTTTTTATTTATGGGTTTTCTGCCAATGTTGTATTTATATCATGCCTTTTTCCCCTGTTCGGCTCGTGTCTTTTTTGTGTTTTTCTCTTCTGCCGACCATTGCCCAACCATGCAAGAGCAACCCACGTAGGAATTCCTCCTACTCTCGTCCCATATTTTCTCGTGAAAATGCGTAGGATGAAGTGGTGGAACTAGGCCTTCGCACACACTCGGGAATCCTAACCGGCAGAAGTGCTCAACCATTGGGGATTGACGTGAGGCCTACCTCTGGTTTAGTTGTTTTTTCAAACCGACCACAGCATTGTGCTCTACGCCCAAAGGCTAGATTCATTAATGCGTGGGATATGACAAGATTAATCTTTCGCTGACACCAGGCAATTGTGAGTTATATGGGGTATCTAATTTGATTCAAGGTTGTGCCTCTTTGGTGAAGCAGCACTGCTAGATTTCTCTGAACTGAACGTTACAAACATGTGTGGATTTGTAAGTTTTTGTCGTCCACTGTCCAGAAAAATACTGGTTACTATTCAGTTGTCTTTAGACACTGTCTTGGGCCAAGTTGGCTTTCGTATACGCAGCTAGACTAATTATCTCGCCATCTTATCTATAAAGGCACAGATGGAAAAGAACTTGACTATGAAAACAATAGTCATGGCAGCCATTCACATCGTATTGCAGAACATTGTATCTGGTAAACAGTGTCTGCAGACAACATATATGCAATATTTCTTATGCACAAATATTGACAGTTGTTTCACAGCAAAGCGTGTGAACAGTGGCAGGCTTGTCTGATGGCAAGTCGGTCCCTTAAACAATATCTTTAAAAATGATAATGACCTTTAATTAGCTTAATAATATGTTTTAATGTACATTTGTTTCACAGAAAAGTGTAATTGTACCGTTTTTCTACTTATATTTTAAATTGTATTAATTTGTTATAAAAATTAATATAGTAGTTGAGGGTGGGTTGGGCCCTCCCCCTCTCTCTGTCCTGGCAAACAATATTTACAGACCAATTTCAGTACAATAGACTGTGCCCATAAAATAAAGTCTTTCAAGATTGTCTTGTCTTAATTGGCAGAGATTCGGTTGTCATGTTAAATATATCAGAAATCATGAGGACAATTGATTGACTTTCCTTTCTTTAAGGGGCCATTTAAAAAGGACGTCCCCCAAATTCATTCAAAAATTTATTCCCTCCCCCAACCCCTGTCAACACGGTGCCCATTTTGTCCCAGACATCACCCTCTCCCTCTCATTGCCGTCCTTAGTTTGTTTTTAAAAGTAGGATGTCCTGCAAAAAAATTTGGGACTGGGGACACATTTCTTCTGGTGTCCCTCCCCCACTTTCACTGACCTTTCAAACTCAAACAGATAAACTAAAAACTGAAAAATAATGCTCCATAATGGCTCCTCCCCTCTCCTGTCCACATGCCAGCCCCCCCCCCCTCCCCCCCTCCTCTTGAGAACGTATTTTTCGAATGGCCCCTAGACTGACTATAGTCAGTCACAATACAAATGTGCAATCGGAAAAAAAGTGCTTGGAACACTCAAATTGAAGTTGTCATTTGTCAAAAGTAAACTGTGTCAAATTTCTAAAAGGAGGCATTCTGAATGGTCCGAAATGCATTTGGTTTTCAAGACAGTCTAATTGAGTATCGCCCAAATTGGACCGTTGGGGAAAATGGAAACAGAAAATTGTACCGTTTAACGTTCAGTTGTAGTTGTGTAATGGAATTGGAGAAAATGATTTGTTCCCTCAAAGCAGCCGTTCACAATGCTACGGTCTTCTTGAAATTTATGGCCTCAAGTGGTCAATTTGACAACATGATGACCGAAATTGAGTTAAAGATGAGGGGCAAGTCCTCGACATCAATCATGCAGACTCCATGTCGTATTATATGCACTTAAAAACGTTGACAAATGTACATACAGGGTGAGTTTCAGGGATGGATGTTTTATTGCCACCATGTTCTTGACACTTTGTAAGATAACTTTTTTTTTCTTCTTTTTTTTCTTCTCAATCTTGTGAAAGATAATGAAATATGCTCATATAAACTGTGATCTGCGGTTTCGTTTTCATGGCTGAACAATTTGGCTCTGTTCTTGCAATTTATTTATGTTTTTATCGTCCCTATTCACAGCTGCAAACTATGTACGGCCTGCTGATTTCAATAATCGCCGCAAACACAAAGTCAAATTGCTGGAGATTGTTGATGGACGAGTGGCATCTTGTTCAGATCGATGCACATGCTCGAAGATATAAAAAATCAACTTTCTTACCAGAAATATACTTAGATCAGTTTTAACTACTGAATATCACATTCCAAAGGTGCTGGTGTTGTTTACACTGTAAGAATTTTTACACTAACGACACATGTGTCTTGTGGTTGCACTTTAGGTCATGGAGGTCGTGTTTGCATGTCTGTACAATCTGATGAGAAATGTTGTCAGAGTGGGTTATCTTGTTTATTCAAGTTATCAAAATGTTGTGCTGTTTGGTGGCTAATGAATGGCCTTGCTAATTCTTGGAACCACATGTTTTCAACTTATTACGAGATAGCGTTTATGTCCACTTAAAAGCGGCTTTAAAGTCAATGCCTACTAGTCAAAACATTTAGGATACATTTGTTGTGTTTGCAAATAATTTTTAAGTGCAACATGCCTCATGTAGATGGAATTTTCTGTCAGGGGTAAATACTAAATACACCTGCTCTGGATAACTCAATACGCCCTGGTGGCTGATAGACATTGAGGTGATTTAAGATTTACGGTTGAAATCATTTCTAAAAAAATGTGATTTTGGATAAAAATAAGAATTCACTTGTCCCTTTTCCCAAATAAAAAACAAAACAATCACAAGACTCAATACCGAATAATGACACCATGATGTAACTTGCACGCTATAAATGTGTCATTTTTACATTCCCTAGTGATGTTATTTTGAAACATCGTCATTTTCAAGTTAATTTCGCTACAAAAAATAGCGTGGTCATAACAGTGATTTAATAGTGTACCATTAAATAAGAATTAAAACTGCTTAAAATGGCAGAAAAAACCGTCAATTTTCGGCTGGATTTTACACAGTTTTTGAAAAGTGTTTGCATTACTACTTAATTAGATTGAATTTCAAGTGATTCGATGATATTGGGGAAAAAACTTTCTGGTTATTCCTCGGTGAAAATAAATTCACTTGTCTTTATTCCTCTGAGTCGCTCATTAAGGTTTTTTTTCAGTCGATGCTCACCCAGCAGAAAATCTACTGCACTTTATTCAAATTAACTGCAGTATTTTTACAGCAAAGTGCAATTCAGAAATTGCAAATATTCAGTTAATGTGCAGAAGTGCAGTAAATGCGCAGAAGGAAACTGAGTTTTTTTTATATAATAACTGCGTGTTTTACAGGGTTCCCACGACCTGGAAATTCCTGGAATGTCAGGGAATTTGAAAAAGTCATGGAAGAGACCTGGAAAGTCAGGGAGCTGTTCCAATTGCTCCTTGAATATTTCTGATCAAGACTATATATGCTGACAAAAATACGCCATAAACTTCTTAAGCCATGATTGGAAAACATGCTTCCATTGAATTTCTAATCTTCGGAAATTTGAAGCAAATGGAACAAATCCAAAAAAACTAATTCCGATTGCCAGGTGGGCTGAGTCCCACAGTAAATATTCACTTAGTTTTTATTAGTTATATACAAATGTTTTCAAATGTTCATGTTTCCATTATTTACCATTTTACTCGAAATAAATATATTTTACTAAGTAAAAACAAAGTAACAAAGTGTTAATTTTCATAGTCATGGAAAAATTCAAAAATTTCCTTGAAAATCTGGAAAGTCAGGGAATATCGTTCTCAAAAAAATGTGGAAACCCTGTAGATTTCTAAAACTGCATTTTTAAGGCATTTTTTTTTCTACAAGGACACCAAAAAGTCTTTTGTGATCCATTAGCTCATTGCAAGTAATTTCTGAATATTAGTCTACTAGACCTTATCTGGTGTTATGTAATCAACTTATCAGATGTTTGCACGCCCTTGTTACCAGTCCTATGCAGGGAACATCACAGGGGACCACCAACTGTATGCATCAGCAGAACCCATGAAATATTTCCAGTGCCTCCACAGATACTTTGTACCAACAGGTTCTTGATATTTTCTAACTGCCCAATATTTACACGTTGTACCTGGGTCCTTATCGCCTCTTACAATCGGTTATGAAACCGGCAAACAGGTATGTCTGGTGTGTTAGCACACCGATGGCGCTATCTCTGGGCCTCAGGTCGCCAACATAATTTCAACATTATTCACAGCAAGCTGAAATATGTGGACCATCAGAGCGTTGTGGGAAATTGCGATGAGAAATAAAGCGAGTATTGTCTTGGAGCCGCCCAGAAATGACAGCATTCTAAAATGGGACAATTGTACCATTGTTGGGAGTTGAATCAACTTTTGATATTCGTTTTTAATCAGTTATCTCGATATTTTTGCAGTGCAGTGACCGCGCTGGCTGGCCTACTGTCTTTCTTTTTTGCCAGTCCTCGGTGTGGAACATTTTTTTTTTCTTCTCGTCTTCCAACGAAATGAATCATCAATCCTTTTAAAGCAGGCTGAGAAGATGAAACTGCTCACTTTTTGGCCGCATGACTGATGCTAACATATTGTTACAGCAAGTACATGTTGCCATTGTGTGGAAAAAGGCAGGAAAAGTCGAACGGAAGCATAAAAACAACCGGGTGAAATTTAAATTTTTTTTATTTTTATACCATGGCAGGTACTCCATTTCCGCTCTCAGCGTATATAACCAAAAAAAGAACTAACCTTGTTGAATTCTTAGGATTTGTACCGAATGGCACAAAGATGTCCATGGGTCTCTCAAGTGCCACTATACGTGAGACGGCCTTCTAACTGAAAGCTGATTGGTTGTTTGTTATATGCTAATATCAACTAACTGAACCCAAATGACTTCTGGAATGCGGGGTAATCAATAATTCAAAGCAGGGAATTGAAATCATTGCATGAGTCACACGGCTTCTGTAAACGCCTCATTGTGAACATGTAGGACAACCTCGAGCTACACGAGGAAGTTAATAGTGTTAGTTCATTTTTGATAAAATTAAAAAATGCACGCATTTCTAGTTTCAACCTCATTCTCCAGCTAACACGTGCTCATGTGCAGCTTAAAAAAACCTGGTGTTTCCCGTTGAATTCCTTTGAAAGGAAGTTTTCAGTAAAAATGCGGATGATGTTGGCACTTCCAGTTCCTGATAGCTGTTTTCAACCACTTTTTTTAGAGACTGAAAGGACAATGTAGAATCTGATTGTGTAACTGGTTAGCTTTTTAGACTACTTATAGTCAAGCTTGATTTTGTCAAGGATATATGGACGACATTTTGGCAAGACTAATCAAAAGAAAAATTCTCTACAGCTCGGACGTTGCAATTTGAATTTACTCGAACAAGCAATGCATTTCTTGAGGTAACAATGCTTTGTTTTAGAAAATCCGTCTTTAAGGTTTTGATAACGTGAGTTAGAATGAAACACTACAGAAGGTCCCGTGATTACATACAGCTATACTTTAAACGGTAACTACTGACAATTAGTTGTCGGTGATGTGTTTCAGACTGTTTCAAACAAAGATCGGAGTGAATTCTTATATTATGGACCATTGGCTTCGCCAGTGTACAAAAGCCCCAAAATATTATTTTGAAGGTTAGTTTTTGACGTGTATTTTCGGTATCACAAGGTGCAAGTTCAGCAGCGGCGGTGAAACGGAAGTGTAACAGCTAACGGCTGTTATCGGCTAACGCGGCTTGGCGGCAGTAATGTAACGGCTTACGTTAACTTTTCAACGTTGGTCACTGACAATCAGCTTTCGGTGAACTGTTTCAAACAAAGATCAGGGGTAATTCTTATATCATGATCCATTGGCTTCACCATTATGCAACGGGCTCAAAATATTGTTTTGAAGGTTAGATTTTTGACGTCTGTTTTCGATATCAGGGTGTAAGTTCAACAGTGGCGGTGAAACGGAAATGTAACGGCTAACGACTGTAAATCGGCTTACGCGGCTTGTTAGCAGTTGTGTAACGTCTAACACGGCTTGGTAACAGTTGTGTAACGGCTAACACGGCTCGGTAAAAGTTGTCACGGCTTACGATAACTTTTCATAAAACTAGTCCTGCTTTAACAACATTTGCAGTCATGTCATTTTGTGTTTGCTTCATTCTGAGAATAGATAAATAATCTCGAATTTGCAGTACATTTATTTATGCCAATATTTCAATTGAACAAAAGTGTAGATAACACCTTAAAATAACTAGAAAAATGAATGCAAATACCTAAGTAATTTATTAGTGTACATGTAGTGCGTATTGGGAGCAACGGGAAGAAACATTGAAATGTCGAATATTTTTCTTCGTTTTTTTTCGTCTGCTTTTGGCACCCATCTATTTATGAGTTCACGAAAACGAAATAAGGATCCTGGGCGTGTTTGCAATAATTCCGCAAGAATTGAATCTACGCCTAGGCGTACTGTGGTTTATGTCCGCATTGGCAGGCCATAATCCAGCAATGCAAATCCTAAACCCCATAATAGCCTGGAAACACAAACAACTCTTAATTCCTGATAAAATATTTACTGTACCCCCATTTCTATGTAAGCTGGCGGTAATAAATTTGTCGTGTCTGTTAAGCCCGTTGTTTTGCCTAGGGAGAGCAAAACGGTTTTTTTATCACTGCTGTCTGGGCATCCTAAGTGGCTGAAAAGCTCATCACTAAAACGGCTGTGGTGAAAATATGTATCCCACTGACCCGGAGGGACAGACGAGAAATATATAATGAAAGAAATCGTGAGAGTAATGCGAATGCAATAATGTTAGTATCGTCCCACGATACGTGTACACTATCAGATCACAACTGCCCTGTCTGCATTCTGATGCATATACCCACGAAATGGTGCTCTTTTACTTCAGATTACCAGCTTAAAATTAGAGGCTATTCAAAAAGGACGTCCCCGAAATTCCTTTAAAAATTGTCCCTCCCCCATCCCCTGTCCCCATGGTGTCCATTTTATCACAGACGTCCTTAATTTTATTGAAAAATAGGGTGTCCAACAAATTTGTTGAATTCTACAAAGGTCCATCCAATAAATTTCCAAACACCTATCTCGCTGCCAATTCCACGACATTTTTACAAATTTTTCTGATTAGCGGAAATTTCCTGACTTCGAAGGAAAATTTCAGCATAAAACTGGTGTTTAACACAAAGTTAGCCATAATTCCCGAGGTTTTAAAAATTCAAGAACGTTTGGGACTGGAGACACATTTCTTCTGGTGTCCAATTCCCCTCTCGTCTTAATTAAACAAAAAATCCAAATACTGAAAAATACCATCATTAGTGGACGTCCCCCTCCCTCCCCCTGTCTACATGGTTTCCACATGCCAGCTGATCCCCCACCCCCTCTTGAGGACGTCTTTTTTGAATGGCCCCTAACAGCTCATCCCAAGCCCAGCTTAAAAGTTAAGGGCCATTCAAAAAGGACGACCCCGAATTTCCCTCAAAAATTCCTCCCGTCCCCCCCCACCTTGTCCTCGAATTTCCTTCAAAAATTGCTCCCCCACTCCCTGACCACACGGTGTCTGTTTTATTCTAGACCTCCCTGCCCTCATTGACCTCTTTCATTTTATTAAAAGTAGGGTGTCCATTCAATTTGTTGGATTATACAAAGGCCCATCCAATAAACTTCCAAACACCCATCTCGAGGCCAATTCCACGACATTTGTCCAGATTTGTCTGATTAACGAAAATTTTCTGACCTCGAAGGGGAATTCCATTTTCCCCACTTTCCCGAGGTTTTAAAACTTAAAGTACATTTGGGACTGGGAAAACAATTTTTCTGGTGTCTCTTACCCCTTTCACTGACCTTTAAAACTCATTTAACAGAAAAACCAAAACTTGAAAAATACCATCATTAGTGGACGTCCTTAATGGCTTCTTCCCACTCCCCTCTGTCCACATGCCAGCAGACCCCCTCCCACACCCTCTTGAGGACGTCCTTTTTGAATGGCCCCTTATAGCACCAAGATGCCAGCCATGGACCACCCCTCCTTGATTGCCGCATTGGATACTGAATTGCAGCTAAAAATGTCCCTATTCAAAACCAAGATTGTATCCAAGGGATACCAGGAGGACATGGCTTTGATAGCTTTGAACTTAATGACCAATGATCTGGTTTCAGAACCTAAATGGTATAGCCGAGGCGATAGGCATATGCCCAGATCTCCTTTGATGCCGAGCTGTTGTGATGACTTTGGCCTTGCTTTTCATAGCACATCTGCCCCAGACAGGGCCATTAGGTGGAGTCCCACCGCTGTTTTTTTTATGATTATTCATAAACAGACGCAATGGCAGAAAATTTTAGGAAAACCAGATTGCCTCCTCGCGTAATGAACCAGGCACCTCTCTGCATCTTATTCTCTTTTGGATGGGGCAGAAACAAACCTGCAGTTGCAGTGTATGGATGGCTATTTTTTTTTTTTGGAACTTAATTTCGAACAAGAGCCAACCTTACCCATGTAACTTGTGGCTGTTTTTTTTCGCCAAAGCTTTATCGAGAGTGACAGTTTTAAAATAAAAGCAGACGCGGCATTTCGCAAGCCAAGTGCAGGGGCTCAGGTGTACCCCAAAAATACGAAAATCTAACATCGTTTCGTGTGTAGTCTTAGAACCAGAGTTCCTGTTGTTCTTCTTCTTCGTACACGAACACATCGATCGTGTCCATGCTTGTTCTGGGACTGCTGGTAAGGCACGCCATGAAACCAAAGAAGAAAAAAGTGGGTGAGTTGACTAGTGACTATACGTTGTTATTATTTTTTTTCCTTTCTGGTGTGATTTTTGCCCTGGTCGGCGTGGGCCGGTTTTCTCCTCAGATTTCCGCGTTAAAATAATTAAGCGTCGTGCTTGCTACCGGAACAAAATAACCTTGATGAATAGCCTCCTCTACCCATTGTGTGATGAAATTTCTGGGCTGCAGACGAAGCTAGTCCTCCTGTTTGCTTTTCGTTGCGTAAACGCAAAACCCGTATAATTGAATTATTTTTTAAGCTAGGTGGAGATCTGATTTCCGAGCTAACGCCTTTGTTGGACCGTGCATTGTTCCTAACTGTAGCTGCATGTGTGTGTGGCGTTGTGTGAAAGTCACTAAGTTGCCCATGGGCATCGTATCTGAAAGTTTGCACTAGAAGAATTTCATCTTGCTGATGAGTAGCACTCGTGGTGCAAGTTTTTGTAGTATTCTTAAGGATTCTGGACTCTTAACTACACGTGTTATGTGCCATTCAATAAGGATGTCCTCAAGAGGAGCTGGGGAGGGGTCTGCTAATTATATTTTTCAGTTGTTGGTTTTTCAGTTTAATTAAATTTGAAAGGTCAGTGTAATGGGGAAATGGACACCAGAAGAAATGTGTCCACAGTCCCAAATGTGTACACTTAAGTGCAAAAAAATCGACTCACCTGCATGAATCAAGTAAAAATGTGTTTTTGTCAGCAACCAAATGTCCG
>JAQGAE010000057.1:0-66992 GCA_034696685.1 Julus scandinavius | reverse complement strand
ATACATTTATAAATGCATTTTTAGAAATACATTAGAAAAACCTATATGCATTTTTGAAATTCATTTCTTTTCCATGTGGGCGAGCGTAATGTCAATGGAATGTCATAGGAATTCAGTAGTTTTTAATGACATTCCAACCGCCCAATGAATTACAAATCATTGTAAATGCATTTCTGTTCCATGTGGGCTTTCAGGCCATCTTATTTGAAGGTACCTTAAAGAACCAACCATTTTATTCAAAATTATTTCATTTATTATATATTTTTTTCTAACTCCAACAAATAATAGGAGCTTTCACGTACGTAGGTGGATAATTATCCTTGATAGGCTGGAATGTCATAGGAATGCTGTACTATACCTATCGCAATTCCTATGATATTCCATATACAATATTGGCCTAACAACCACTTATTTGACGGGGCCTTTGATTTACGAATAGTTTTAAAATTTAATTTATTTAGCATTTACGTTTTAATTTTATAATAGTTACTTCACAAATAACAAATTCATACCCAGATCAGTTAAACTTTAGACAATAACATACCTATAAATTAGGTTCCTTCAGGCGAGACGCTGGTAACGCCAGCCAGAATCGCTGTTGTATGAAAATGTAAATCTGCTCACACGCACAAACATGTAATCAGCATGTGCGCATGCGCAGATTGCCATCTTGCGTGAAGGCGCCAATGAATATAATAATACTTCCCACCATGACATAGTAAAATGTTTCCACCTGCAACCAACTTATGGTCACATTTTCAAGCTTACTTGTTAGCCGAGACGTTCGTCAAATTGATGTAATTGTTGCGTACACTTCTCAAGCTAGCCAATATTTGTGCAAATGGTGTCACGATCAGGTCTTCCCCATGTCTGAAAAATTTGAGAAAGAAAGAATTAGATATTGCAATACAAAACTTTTACCATTGTAAGGATAAACCGGTTGTTAAAGTCTGAAATTGCAGAAACGAATTTTGGGTTGAAAATAATTTCGCTTAACGAAACTATTTTTTCCAATTATTCCCTACTATAAACAAAACATGCTCACTTGTCTTATTAATCTGTGGTACCTTAGAAAAAACCTTACTTTGCGCAGTGAACCAACAAAAAAGTTCAATACAAGGTCGTTTTAACATATACATTTCCTATGTTATTGCATTTCATCTAGTTGAAGATTCTGATTCAAATACAGAAATTCAAATGGGAAAAACAAAGCTACTCGCGGACTTTTGCAGAATGTCAATAGCTAGATATGAAGAAGTTTGCTTATTTAGTACCATCTACGAAAAATGCCATGCAACTATAAATAATCAGGATTAAAATAATAATTGGTGCATACCGCCTACATAATATGCAAATTTAAAAGTCGAGCGTAAATATAGTAGTTCTCTAATTAAAACGAGATTAAGCCCCTTTTCATGCACTGTTGCAGGCAAAGCTAACAAAACGTACCTTTGCATACACTTAATCGAATTGAATGAAAGGTCACGTTGCAATAATATTTCTTTATATAAGAAAATACCATCAAAAAAATAATAAATCGTTTCAAGTTTTTTGTTGTCAAATCATTGTTAGTTTGGAATACCTTTTTTTTCATTTTTACATGCCACAAATTCTAAGAGAATTTGTTACCAGGGCAACCAGAGATGCTTTTTATAACATCTTAAGCCGTTTATTTTTCTTGAATACGTCTTGTTATACACGAGCTCCATGCAAGAAACTCTTAAGCAACTTTAGCAAATTAGGTGCTGTCAACTTCAAAAAAATCCACTTTACAGAGGCAATCAGAGATGAAAAACTATACATCTTTTTGAGCTTAACATGATGCTCAGGATGGAGTTCACAGGCCTTCGGTAACCATATTAAAAGGTTTTAACGAAGCATTTAATACAGTTGCCATCTCTGCAAAGCCAGGAATTGACTAATCATACATTAATTCATTCATCAAATTGTATTTGTGTTATATGCAACTAGTCTTAAAACCTATTATATCAAAGAAAAATATACAAGACCTACGTTTAAACCATTTATACCATTTCAAACTGGTTAGATAGTATGTCTGAAATGCAATCATGCTTAATCAATCTTCCATACTTTAGAAGTCATTCATGAACTTGAGTTTATATTAAGAATAATGGATTTAGAATTCTGTTGTCAGATCTGTTTTTCTGTCCAATATTAAGCCTAGGATTCCAATTTCTAGCCACCTTTTTCGTCCATGCAGTGTATATATTTTTTGTTAAATGGTCCAAAGAAAAAAAAAATATTCACAATTTTTTTTTATCAAAAACATCGTAAAAACGCAAATGAAAACGATCCATTTCCTGCTCAAGCGTATTACATGTCACGCATGCGTGCTTCTTTTAGAACGCACCACAGAAATGTTCTTGAAACTGTGCCAAACTTCGTGTATGTAGAAATCTCCCCAATTGATTTGGCTCAAGATGCAACCGTTTTTAATTAATGCCATGTGTTCATGAAGGTTATCCGCCACGTTCTAATTTGGGCCAACGTACAAGTAATGCTAAATTTAAAGCACAGTTTCCATCGGCTTTGACAAAGTTATATAATGAAAGATGGCGCCTCGTTGACAAACAATATACAATGACAACTTTCATCTTAACAGACCAAGCCGGACACATGTGCAGTTGAATAATCTAATACCTACACATTGTACAACTTTCTAAAATTGTAATACAGATGTTTTATTGTCACAAGAAGAGGTACAAATATGATATAACGCCATGACAGACAGTCAATGTGATGAAGCCATAATTGGTTTCCAATGCAAAAACCAAAAACTACACGGTTAAAATATCGCAATATTCCTTGAACACATGCATATCATGGATTCCAGAAATCAATTACCACTGATGTTGCGAGAATCAATAAGTTAACCTTAAACCAGTGTAAAAAAAATTGGAACGCATTAAAGTGGCATGGCAAGAAACCTACGGCTGCTTCTTTACTTCACCAACGATGTCATCTAAGCCAAGTCAATCTGACATTCCTGGTTCCCTGGTGAGAACGTGTAGCCACATCTAAACTGATGGACACGAGCAATCCAGTAGAACTGGAATGTTTCAAATGTGGTGTAAAATGTATGTGCATTATTGCTAGATGGGACAAAAAAGCGTGTATATAAAAGACGAAGAAGCATCAAAATTAAAAGCGAGAAGCCACATTATACTTCACGCGAGACTAGGTTTCTAAAAGACACCGAATTCCTGTCGAGGCAACTTCAAACACAAAGTACTTGAAAACGCCGACATCCTTAACGAATTAATTTCGAACCCACTATTAAAGTCGAATTTGAAAAATGTCGTTAATGAACCAGAATGACACGTCGTAGGGCATCGAAAACAATGAAAAAGAAAGCATAGAGCTAAGCGTTATGAAAAATGCTAGAATGCGGACGAGCTTTCGTATGAAATTACGCAAATTACTCGGTTGGCTATCCATGATTTGGTAAAATAGACAGAAATTGAATGATATCGGATGCTGTTCCCTAGCAACGACTTGCCACTGGGGAGCGTCATGGCAACCGCTTCAAAGACAAATATCAACACACGCCCCCCGTTCAAGAAGCCACCCCAACTGGGGTCTATCATCGGTTGACATTTGCACAATGAAAGCGTAGGGGGAGGGGATTGTGATAGGGACGAGTATATATGGGGATTTCCTCAGGGTTCAACGCGCACTGCCACAATGGCGCATCAACCTCATTTGCTGCGAGTGAATAAATAAATGATATTTGCTCGAATGAAACGGTGATTAGGAGTAGGTGGACGTTAAAAAAAATAGCGATTTAATCCCCGAATCTACAGTGGAAATGGCAATTCCAACTGTGACTCAAATCAATATATGCAAATGAGTCGATGTCAAACAAGATTTGCATGTGAAACGTCGACAGTTACTAGGTATACTGATGATGCAAGGTGTCTCGTGAATCGAGGTTATCCCGAATATAACGGCAGGTTACAATTCGGATTTTCTTCAACCTTGTTAAGATATATTTTTATATAAGATCTGATTGTTAAAAACCTTTACATATTTCCCATCATGTGATACCGAATAATAATGAAAATCGTTATTTCCAAATGCTAGTATTTATTAATTTATACTTAAAACTAGTAATTTAAGGATGGTAGCTTTAGTCGGAAGCGTTGATTACGGTGGAAGTGAATGTGCGCACGCGCGAGGAACTGATTATTCGAAATTACCTGAAGATAAGTTCCTCGCGCGTGCGCACTTTCACATCCACGTAAATTAATGTTTCCTGTTAAAACTATAGCCTATCGCGTGAAGGAATTTATTTTAATGTACATTTCCTTAAAAGCTGTTCAATCACTGTCTGAACTCCAGCGGAAAATTCATTTAATGCAATACATGTAGATTCTTGCAAATAACCTGTAATTTCAACTTGGTCAAGTATGGACGATGACAATCTTATCTGCATATGGCATCATCAGTATCTGAAATTCAAATGTGTCTAATTTGTCAATTGGCATACTTAATGAACGTATTGCACAAAATAAGATTCGAGCAAGGCATGTATGCAGAGGACCATTGCATATATTTCTGCTTATCAAAAAATTGTTTTTTAGGAAATCCAATTGAAATTCGCTGACATTTAATAAATAGCGTGAAAAGCGGCGAGCATACCATAATTGTGTATACGCTACCGACTAACGAGCCTTAGTGAATCGGGCCTGACTGCTATTGATTAGTTCAATCCTATTTACAAGATTTAATGCATTCGTCCCCACACTATGCACAATCACAGCATCCATAGATCAAGAGCATATGGATAAGTTAACAATAAAAATTACAAAAAAAACTTTTCAATCACAAATAAAAACAAGGGCAAAAAACCAAAAAATTACCGTTGGGCCTAAATCTAAAATAAAAACGTTATTCAAAATCATCCAAAATTTTACATAATATAATTTGTTTCCAAATATTCTTTTATTCCTAGAATGGGTCCATATATACTTGAAGAAGCAATGTAAGGATCCACAGGACAACATGTCAATGCTAACATCATACACTTTTTGAACACTCTTGAGGAACTTAATGTATATTTCCACGTAATTGAGTCGTTTGATTAGTCCATGATGAGCTTTTCCAAATGGCATTAGAAATTCTTTTTGCGAAATAATTATTGGAGCGAAACTAATAACATTTCCAACGCCGACTTCAAGACGGACCTTCATTTTAGATTGAAGGAATTTTTCGCCGTCCTAAGGGGATTACAGGAATCAGCTTCCATCACGCAATTAAGATCATAAAATTCATCATAAAAATCCCTTTTAAACGCACGATGAAAATGCAATGCGAGGCAACAAGTACTTATGATGTAAACTCGTGAAATATAATCTCAGCCGCTATACGCGAAGAAACAAGGAAACGTGGTTAGAAAACACGCCAATAAGTGTTAATCATGACTTTATTGCACTCATCATTGGTATGGCTAAGAAGACTTTACTAGATTTCAGGGTGCTCTCTCTCTACATCCGTGAGAGTCGTTTTTTGTCTCTCAGCAACAAATCACATACGTGACAGCTAAATAATGTTCCTCGTAAAATTATTGATCATTATCCATGATAGTTTCGTGCATATTACTCAGCCTTGGCATTTGCATGTATACAAGTGCTGGCAAAATAGCATTCTTTATTTCTTATTTTTCATCGTCTAGCCATCAGAATGGGTCAATGGGGGTTAAGTAATTACCACAAGTCTACCACAAAATAGGATGATAAATTTCGACTTCACCCTATATGCTGAGACCATCCACGTATTAAGAGTGCATTTTATAATTATCACAGGCTAAAAAGTGAACCTTGCTAAGCAGAGGTATAAAGGACACGAACCAACAGGACATGTATTAACGGACACACCCTTTCTCCAGGGTTTGGGTTTAATGCCATATTCAAGAATCTTCCATTGCCAACGAGTAATTGTGATGTTAGTGATTCATAAATAACTTGCAACTGTCATGTTGTTGTTTATATCGATACAGACTTACAATAACAACTATGGTTCTGCTCGTCTATCTTAAGTACAGCAGTTTCTCGATGGACATTCGTCTTGAAAATCTGCGGTTTACGTTATTTGTTGTGACCTTTACAAAATCCCATTGGGAAACTCAAAATCTCATATTGCATTCACTATTCAGACAATCTGACATTTTTTAAAGCAAAATGTCTCAATGCGAGATGCGGGTTGAAATAGCGATAAAAATGAAATAAATGCAGTTTGAAACAATATTTTTTTAGGTTAAGCCCTTAAGGCAAATTAGGCCTACTCTCGCCACTAGCGTCATAGCAATATTGACAGGCCTATGTAGCCATAGATTCTAGTTGAAGGAAAACTGATAAGCAAATATAAGTCGAGTTAGGTTCGCATCAGCGTATAGGCCCTTCGAAAAATTCACCATAGCATAATAGCTTATGCATTTAAATAATCCGCTATAATATTGCAAACAGAAACAGGACTCTTTCGAGCCAAAAGATAAACGGATTAAAGACAAAATCTAATTTACTTTCTTATACTTGAAATGAAATTGCAGCAAATATTGTCTATCGAAGCAATATTGAGATGGCATTAATAGGCTGTGTCGTAAATACGATTACAAACTTGGTCTACATATTATTGGAGGAGGTAAAGGTCAAATCACTAAAAAAACATATTTTGCTCTACAAAAAATTGTACTATACAGAAATGAAATTTTCCACTAACACGACTTTTCTAGTTTTAAAGAACTATTTTACCTGACCATTCTGATGACCATTACGCATATGAATTGAACCTGTATACCTGAATTTTAAATAATAACTAATCATAATTGGTTCTTATTTTGATTGTGGGCAATTAAATAATTGTAAAAATCTTTTTTCGATTAAAGAACAAGTAAAAACCAGAATATGCTAATTTCTGTTTATGAATAATGATGCCAAAATGAGGAAATGAATTAAAATTAAAATTTGCCATTAATTCTACAAATTCAGGGCAGGCTGAGATGCGTTACATGTTTACTTTTCTGATAACTAATAACTGTCTCTATGTCAGCAAAAGAATATATGTTCAATTTCGCTAAAAATTCAAGATTTTCCAGGTCTGGGAGAATGTTGATTTAGCAAGATTTCGTGGAATTAATTAAATAAACAAGTTTCACGCTTTTAAAAACTGCCCTTACATAAAATTATTTAGAAATAATTGTTAGGAAAAATCATCTTTAATGTCACAAAAAACGTATAGATATTGTCGGTTTTCCACAACAAAAATATTTATGATTGCTTTTTATAAACATCATGTAAGCGTTTAGTACAAAATATATCCTTTTCTGCAAATGACGTTTTCATTTCATAAAAGCATTCAATTTTTGAATGAATGTCTAGGGCATGAAATGTAATAAAAAATCATTTATGCATAATTGACAATGTTAGAAATGAAATCAAGCGAATATACTGTATTTGCAAGATGACAACCTCGTTTTTAATTGACATTGTGTGTGACGTTTCCTTCATATGCTCCGACTGGAAAAATATTAGCGTACACCATCTCAAGAGAATAAAATGCATTTGTTATGTAATTTTTTCATGTACAAGACCGTTTTTACAGGGTTACCATGAAAAGATTCAGATTAAAAGCCTGAATGTACAGGGCTCAAAGCCGACATTTTGTGCCACAACCAATAGCAATTGAATGCAAGGAACGCTTGCGCTACACTGTGAACACATCGCAATTATTTACACTGGGTGAAGGCATTGTTTTTTCGATGCTATAACATGTTTACCAGTGCGTAAATTTCTTCTTCGAGCGCAAAGAGAAATCTTCAGAGTGGATTTTCTGCTTGCGTATTTACGGTATAGTTAATGGGAATCTGCCATATAATCACTACTGTTTTGTCTCCTCCACGGTTTCTTGATTCAATCTGCAGCTGCAATATATATTAGATCCAAAATGGGGTAAAATAGTTCGCATATCTACTTCCTTTTTCCTTTCCCTCTTTTTTAATCATTTGCCCGAGGATGACAAAATTTCGATTTATTTCCTGAGTAAACCGAAGCTTCACAAACGCAAGAGAAGGGCGTTGTCAAACGACCTTTTCAAGCACAATCAAGCTCACCTATCATTATACCACTACAAAATAGGATATCCCAATTCTTATAGGTAAAATCAGTCTTCTTGTAGCTTGAAAACTGAATAAGGGCATGTATTTCCGTAGAAAATGGCTTTTTTTTCCTAGAAAAAAAACAACACCAGCGGTTGTATAAATTTGAGGGTAACTAGACACTCTTCTAAGAATTCTGAAGAATAAATTGTCGATATTAAACAGAGTATTATTTTATTAATACGAAATTTCGTTATATTGCTTTGATTTAGCAGTGTTCTTACAGCTACTTGAGACATTGTTTTTAAACTTTTAATACGGCAAAATAAATTTTTGTCTAAATATGACAAAATACAAACAAAGGATGATTTCGTTTGAAAAGCGATCGTCAAAAATGAAGTTTTTAAAATTCCGGATCAAAAGTATTTGAAATCCAAAAAACTTTTCTTGTAAAATTTGGCATTATTGCAAATGTTTATAAACTTATTTTCCACAACAAACTCGCTATAGCATGACGAACGCAAGGTATTTTTCTCAAATATCCTTTTTGAGACGCCCATTGAAAAATAACGTTTCACTAGAATTTTTTTCAAGCATTTGGTCCTTTATACATATGCACGAGTCCGTTTCTTTAAAAACAGCGTGTCTCATGCAATTCAATTCTTTAGGAATGCTTTGTAGTGCCGAATCTATCCTGTTTCTCCACTCTCTACTATGCACATATACCATAACACTTGTACTATAACAAGAAGTATTCTTGAATTGTTACAGTTTTCCTGCCATAGCAGCTAGTAGAAATACAAATACTTCAAACATCGCATCATGAGCATTTACTACAATTTTAAAAGTATTGAAATTTCTTGCCATACATTCATTGCACGTTTAAAACGATGTCATCATCTCGTGTCCAATTTCCCATTTCATGTTGAATTATCCATATATTTATTTATACGTCAATATATACCATAGTGTTCAGGTGGTTGTATCAAATAGTACATTAAACGATGATAGATTCTCCTGAAACATATTCAATTCAGGAACACTGTTCAATTCAACTTAAATCGAAGTTGGCATCCGACTGATGATTGGTGCTGTTACCGACTTGGTTTACTTGGACCCACAAAGTGGTGATAAGGAACCCATTTTACATGCTTTTAAGTTTGATAGTCGATGACATGCCATGACATCACCGATGCAAACCACAAGCACGGTACTTCCATTCAATGATGTATGGCACTGATGTACATTGCTTGGCAGTTCTGCTTTAGATTTTAATTTGCACAGCGGTTGAAAGTGGGCTGGCGATCGATCGTTTTCGAAACAACGACTCTTCCTCCACCTACAAACACACAATCTGTCGGGAAACTAAAAAAGGGAGTCTGTAGGTCTCTGGGTCTGCCTCGCCAATGAACCTCACGCTGCGTTTTTCTTAACCCTTGCTTTCAGTGGCGACAACTTCGGGAGTGTCCAATGCACCATGCCCTCACTCTATCCCATGCCATCGAAGAGTGCATGAATGCGCAATTTGGCACCCCTTCTTTCCGCCCATTGCTCCCCCATTTTAGCCTTACTCTTATTTATACCGTCAATAACTGTCCAATGTACATTCCCAACTTGCGCTGCTACAGCAATTATTAAGAGCTGAACGTGTGCCAACTTTTGCCGAGTAATATTGAAAACAAGTTTCTCTTTTGCTTTTAAAACGCACCAAAAAAAGCAATAAAATGGCAAACAGTGACGCAAAAACGAAAAAACAAATACTCTGAAACCGACGAGGGAGTGTTGGTGGAGAGTAGGGGTTTAACCGCAGCGTGCAATATGGTTGCCTGTGTCGAATACGTTGGAGTACACTTGCAAAAATGTGAATGGTAAAACACATTTTTATGGAAATCACATGCATTTGTGGCATTCGATGAAACATATCCATGGAATAAGTGAATCTGGTGCATATGCAATATTGCATCTAAAAACTTAAAATGCACTTTGTATCAAGTTACAAAAAAAAAACCTGATGCATATAGATGCATCACTGTCTTATTTGGCGAAAACATTGTCTTAAGATTTTTTCACATAATGTGCGTACTAATTACACCCATGTGTAAGAACCAAAGTTAATTAATTAGTTAATATAAAATGCTGTTAAAGCTGAACTATAAAAACATGAAATTAATATTAACAGTTGAAAGCACACTGAAAACTCAAAATGTGCAAAACAGCTGCGCACACATAATGCGTTTTAACTGTGCTTTGCACTCTTATAAATGTGTATAAATCACCTTTTTTATATGCAATATAACACATTTGGAATGTTAAAAAGCACATACTGTGTGTTTTGAAAACACACTACTGTGCAGAATAACATACTGCTAAAATTTAACACAAATTGCTGTGTATTATATCAAAAATTACGCGCTGATGTGCATAAATACACTGTTAATGTACATTTTGAGTTTTAAGTGCAATGATGCTATTGGAATATGCATACCAGGGTAGGCTTAAACTTTTTTCACATATTTTTCACATTGTAAATATAACGACGTTTTGCTTTGTTATTCTCAATGGGCCTCAATTGATCGATAGAAATACATAGTTTCGTATTTTGAAAAAAAAAAAGTGAACTTGTGTAATATTTTTCACTTATTGCTTAGCGAAAACTGCAATGCAAAGTTATTTTTAAAATTTCGTTGAATAATTGAACACGTTTCCCAAAATAACTTTCTGATAATAAATACCATTAAATAGTAATTGATAACTATAACATGTACTCAGTAAATTATTTTTAAACACGAAAAACGCTAATAACTACGACAAAACTCAAAGGGATCACGGGCTATCTGATTTATTACTTGCTATTTTCGGAAAATGTAAACTCTTGCATATCTCATGTACATATTCGTGTGCACGAAGCCTATTTTTGGAAATAGTGAAATACGGCAGAAAAAATTGGTATCAATTTCAAGTACAGATAGAGGCTTGTGCGGAACAGGGAAGGTGTGGCTGTTCAGCAATTTTACCGACATTTACAGCTTGCACATAATTAATGTGAGCTTCCAAAAGCTTATAGAGTTGCACACAAGTTGACGTCATTGCGTGTTAAAGGGTGCTTTTTTCTCCTTTCCGTTTTTAACTTGATAACAATGAAAAGTGGAAATGACATTAACCCAGCTTTCAGGGCTACACAAATCTTTTTATAGCAACCGAAACCCCATTCCGTACGTCTAAGCCAGTATTATACGCAAGGGCCCAACGAAGCCACTAGCATAGGAATGTTCTGCTAAAAATCAAATGAATTTAAGAGTGATGGCGCTGAGCCCAGTTTTCATTGGTTCTTAGGTAAACTCCCTTTCTTTGCATTTGAATCTTTGGCATTAAAATCATGCCATTTAGCCTCAATTCCTTACCTAACTAATCGTTATCGCATGGATTTAATTGCATTCCAGCATTACAAATATGCTAGCAGTGATTGCCTAGTTCAAGGATCTTGCATTTTAAGTAAAAATACAATTCTATTTGCCTGCTAATTATAATGAAATGTAAGTTACTACTGATTTTCTAAACTCCTCTGATGCCGGGTTATAAAAACCGATTAAAGAATACACTGCATATTTTTTGCATAATTTAACAAATATCGTTAATTTTTAAAACCAACAAAGGCCTGACAAAATGGAATCTTATTTTTGAATATGGGTCGCTTTCTAGTTATTAAATTGCGTCAAGTCCAGGTTCCATGTAGTCTGGTGCCGTATGCAGACGCAGCGGACAAAATGGTGTTTACCAATCACAGTAATATATCAACATCATGTTGTTTACTGCGAAAATGGGATTTTGTCCGTCAGGCCATTAAGTAATACCAGACGGTGCGAAACATAAGAAAGACGTATTATCTCATGAAACCTAATGGTGTAATAAACCTTTCACGAGGGTCAATCTCATTCATTAAAGTAACAACTGTTTAGGAGGACGCGACGATTACATTCAAATTTATAAATCATACAATTCGATATTTCAATAGAAGAGCCTGAACTTTCCAAATTAAATTCAAGCCTGCAGATTATAACTTTGATTTGCAACCACAACAGGTTTGCTAAATGAAACAATATAAAGTTACAATTACGATCCATAAATAGCATGCAATTTCAAATGTACCGTTAAATTAGGCCAACCCGTTTACGAAGGCAATTACAGACTAGGCGTAGACTTAAACGCGATTCACTAATTGGATGGTTATTCGACTGGCAATTAAAATTCAAATTAAAATCTCATTTGGTTAATGCAACAACAAAGTCACTTGGCAATATAAATTGTTTACTTTTACATGCATTTAAAAATGGTATATAATCGGGAATAATTATTTTAACAAAACAGTATAAAATGTAACAAAATATTGTGTAGCTTTTTATCGATATATCATCTATTTTGTAAAGCAGATATAAGATTGTTTTTAACTATTTATTACCTTCGTGTTCAATAGTTTTACTGAGAGCTACAACATGACATATCGCGTGTCAATTCACGCAGTTGACAAGTTGTTTTCGACTCGTACGTACAGTAACTAAACTGTAGACCTGCAATTTGGCCGCCTTTTTACTGAAAATTCAAACAAATCTGATATTTATACGAAGATGTTTAATAATGACTGGAAATTGACTGAATAGGCTATCATATAAATTCATAACATAGTCACACGGATCTCTATAGAGATTTCTATGCAACGATTGCAAAGCCGTCAACTGTAGCAAATATTTGGAAAACTGCATTGTGGTGTAGGATTAATATTCAGGCAAGTAAACTTTTGAATTGCACGAGAAACAGTTATAAAATAGAATTCTGACATCACTCTGTTGGGTAATCAGTATATAATAAGTAACTATTATTGTCTATTATGAAAAACTCGCTTTAAATAGAAAATAAGTTTTCTTAAAACTCAGCAGTGATGTTAATCTTTAACACGATTATCGAACAATGACATAACATGATTACTCTTAACAAACAACATTATTCTGATATAACCATTTTCTAATCAATTATTAGGATCCTTTGACAATGCGAAATTAAGTACTTTCGAAATGATAATAATTATCAGTGCTGTTATCAAATTTTATTAAATCAAACTGCGTTCGATAACAATATAACACATTTTTGATTTAAAAACATAGTGAAGCCTAATGATACGGGGGCATTTTTCATATTGACTTGTAAATTATATCGAAAGCACAAATGTACTTTTTTCATATACCAAATGAAAAAGTATAAGCTCATACTATTTTTTTCTGTTTGTTCTCTTTTTGTAAGAAAGTGCAACACTGCTTTTTCATAAAGGAACAAAAACAAGAATAGAAGAAGATGGATTTTGAAGGTTCTCTTATTTTTTTGTCCTCTTGTTTTCGGAAAGTACGGCTTATTTTTACCTTTTGATGCAGTCCTTTATAAAGCTCTCTCCTTTGAAAATACCTCAAGCAGAAAAGATTACCGAGACAATGAAATTTCACATAGTTTAACATATCAAACATACATGTACACGTATACGAGGCTATAGACTTGTATCCATGTGAAATTCTTTATACACGGTATTTGCTTCTAAAGTTTTACAAAAGTACTCTCCTCCCCTTCATCTGCACATTCAATCCACAGAATAAGGAAAAAAAAATCACAAAGTGCGTCAATTTTCACCTCAATTCACAGCTTCCAACTCTAACCATCTTTCAGAGGTCTCTATTCAAAATACGTGATTTAAAAGACTTGGTTTTTTAAAAAAAAATATCTCCCAGAAATATGGAAGGCCGATTCGGTTTTATTTTTCCGATACGAAAACAGCTGCTATCGCATTCAAAATGAGGCAGGCACAAAAACGAAATCCAGGGCTGCTGTCACAGGATTAATGCCTTATTCATGCATACTACTCGTTTGCGTGCTCAATACAACTGGCCAAGTTTTGAATTTGAATTAGCATATAATACAACCAACGCACTTTCCCGGCCCCATTCTTCCAAAAACTAGAGTTTCTTCACCGCTGTACGATGCATTATATACTGCCGGAGGACAAAAAAAATTGAGAAAAAAAAAACCAAGCTGACTTATATGAAAAAGCCAGAATTGCAACAACATTTTTTTCATAAAAAAGTGTGGGTGTGGAACAAATGGGTCGACAGTTAATATGAAAATTTTTTTCAAAAGGAAGACAACATCGCTTATTCAGTTCACCGAAGAGAAATTGTCTTCTAAAGGAAAACAAAACCGCAGTTATGAAATTTGGGGACGTTCGAAAACGGTATGTAAAGGATAACTTGTTTACAGTCAACGCCTTCAAGTTCCAATATGAAAAACTTCTGTTATACATCTCGGATATTAATGAACAAATCCAAATAGAACGCATCAATAGATTGATATAAAGTTACAAACGTCTGTTTTACCATAAAATATGAATTTTAGAATTATTTAAAACAGAGTGTTGCAATACGAATTAATATAGGGATCAGTATATGCCCCAAGTCAAAAATGTCTAAATGCATATATTGCGAATATTCAGTGAGGATATTTGTATATAGTTCATGTAGATTCTAACATAAATTTTACATTTAAACAAGCACAAGCTTTCTGCAGTAAATGCTGAAACATACAGAAACTTTCAGTTGTTTGGTGACTCATTACATACCATAATGGCGTACTTCCCTTTTGCTAATGTGAGTTAAACCCAATGGGACCACATAGCTGCGCAATTTCTAAATCGAACAAATTACAGAGCCATGTACTTTACAGTCTGCAATAATTACTCCCGTAATGAAAATGTCGTTTCAAAAGTTAAGCTTTAGCTATACACACCTTAGCACTATTTCTGAAGCACGCATATTCGGTTAAACCTTCAAAGCAAATGATTTATACCTTAATTCCCTAACATGGGCTACTTAAGTACTAACATGGTGGGAAGCTTATAAAGGTAATTTCGCAAGCTTTTATAATTCCAGAGTAAATATTTGGAATTCTACCTATGATTCAAACATGTTAGGCAGAATGTAGATTCAAAAGGAACCATATTTGCTCTGCACAAAACATGCCATCATTGACTCCAGCAGTTAGAGGTAAAGAGTATTTGTCAAAAACACGCTATACCTATGAACATTTATTGATTCCCAGACAAGTTGGACACCCGGCGAGGTATTGTGGCATTAATAAAATCAATACTAAGGTTGACATATCAGCCCATATAATAGAAGAAATTAGATTTGAAGCTCCTTTGGCCGTTTTGTAATGAATACACCCCGTGTGTGTTCTATTGATATTCCGATCGAAGCCTATATGTTGCATGGCGTATTTGAATTGCTGAATAATGTATCGTACCGTTAAGCAGCACCAGAAACAGCAGAAACATCAGAAAAGGAAAAGGCAATTAGGCTATCATCTCATTGGAAGCAGTCTTGGTTCCAAAACAAAATGGCAGCTCAATAGTGAAATTACATAAGGACGTAATTCTAACCTTCAGCAAAGCATTTCCTTCCAGCTATTTTTACCAGGCAAAGAAAAACTACACAAAACAAACGATGTGATGAAAACAGCCTTCAAATAAAATTTTCGCCGAAAAATCGATTCTTGCATTTGAAGGAAACGTACGGCGCAGGAATCCTAAGTTTCAGCTAAAAAAAACCTCGAATTTGACTATGGAAAACAGAGAATTTAATGCGCTTCTTTCCAATTTATAGTACTCGTCAGCAGAATATCAAAGGAAACGTGTTTTAAGAAAAGAGAAATAAATCAAGATTTTGGCCATGAACATAAATACGGTATAAATGACCTATAAGTTTACAGTAAAAGATGTAAATACATACGAGAACATTTTATATCCAGGTCAAGGGGAAATCACAATGCAGTAATTTCACATCATATATGATGAGATACTGCTTATATAATATATGCAAAACACGTTCACGATGCATAAGAAAAGCAATAGATTAGGTAAAACGTATACCTGAGCACACCTTAATTACATCTGCATTTACCTGAATTATGCTAATTTTGTAGTTATTTTATTTATGCTTTGAAACATAAATACTAAAGTTTGGAAACCGGTAACAGAAACTAATATAATCTCCTGTATACAAGTTGTGTAAAATGGATCTCCTGTACAACTAAATCTATCCTTTGCAATTTTGATAAAATATGCTGCATGCGTTATTTCTTTGTGATTTAGATATATATTTGCAATAGAGGTGTGTTCATTTTACTCAAAGAAATTACAGACTCAGCACATGTCCAGATGCTCCAGATTTCTGTTGTGAGCATAAAGGAACAACGAACCCGTCCAAATAGCAATTTTTTTGCAACCATACACGAGCTCTATATGTTTATTGCAAAATAAGCTATTAAAAATGTTTTCAGTATTTTAAAAAGTGTAAGCAAATACGAACATATGGAACGGCATGGGCAAAAATGACATAGAAGTCCACATCGTATTTGGGTGGTTTCTTTCTATACGTCGAATCTAGGATTTTTTAAAGGCAAAACCGTGTTATTGCCCACCCAATTTTTTCCATCAAAAAATGAACGATGTGGAAAATGAACATTTTTTTTATATTGCAGGGTAAGCTACCTATATGCCTCATGTCTGGAAAATTGTGACTACCGCAGCATCGTGTCATACACCGTTAACATACCGTATATTCGATCAATAATTCAATGTAAAACTGAAGCTATTTTTACTCTTTGTAGAATAAGGTTTTCAAAAAAAAAAGTTTTTTAATATGGAGAAAAATTCTCTTTCTGATAACGTATGCTTGGATAAATTAAATAGAATAAAATGTAAAATTTGATGGATTTTCTCTACTGCATTTAAATGTTTTTTTCTATATTTATATGGATGTATTAACTTAAAAAGCTTTTATTTTTTTCGCAATAATATACTAAGTACATGCAGTTCACTATGAATGTCGAAAAGCAGAAGCCAAACAAAATAACGTATTTTACCAACCATGCATGTTACAAATTCGTTTTCAAACGTACGTTGCATTGCAATTTTGTTTAACCATAATAATTTTATTTGGTGTTTTAATGCTTCCAAAAATAAAAACTGACTACGAGTAAAGATGTTTTCAATTTTCATTTTTATTTATTCGAGGCAGCATCTTCTGGTGAAAGACATAAGGATGCGTAAAAAATATTAACGAGCTCATGTTCAAAGTCGGGAATTGTACTCGTTAAATTTCATAAAATAACGTATATACTGAAACTAATGCGTTGCAAATGTCTGTCATGCATACCGTATACCAATTTCCTGTTACAATTTCAGGTCGCATGATTTGCTAACGAACCATTAATATTAAAGCAATCGTACTAGAGAAATATTAAAGAGAAAAAACTGATGAAGATGCGTATTGATCCAATCTTGATTTAGCGCATTTCAGATTACAACGTCCTGGTCAAAATACGTCATGGGTAAAAAGTGAAAAATACCACTTGGATTTTTTTAAAAAATCTCAGTGTTCATATTCTCGATATGTTGTTAGCGAATAAAAAATGAAAATTTCTAAATTTAACACGTCGTATCAATAACAGCTGTTGAATAATCAGACAACATTACATACTCTGCATTGAAAATGTTTACAGTATGGATCAAAGCTTGTATGATTAAATACTATGGTCAGTACAATGGATTTTCCTATTATTAATATTTGTATAATATGCTTTTTAATAATTTATAAACATATGGTCTCCGTTTTATACTATGTGTAACATGCAATTTAAAATGTAAACTAAGAGGAATATGCAATTTTGGTATTCAAAATAAGTTTTAGACACATTTTTACAGAACAATGTGGTCTTCTGTATCTTTACTCGGTCATAAGTAGTATACTTTAACAATGGTCTGCAAAATTCATGTTTCATTACAGTATATATGATGTAGTTTTCGCAGTATACAGTATAAGTATTTTAACAAGGATCTAGTATATCTCCAGCGAACTGATGGCGATAACACTGCATCACACGCCAATGTTGTTTTATGTTATGCAGCTAAAACTATTTTTCGTGCCTCTGATATAGTATAACAAGAGCAAATTTGTCACCACGTGACTGCAGTTGTTTCCTCGGCCTTCTGTGGTCATAACGTACAATTTTCCCTTTGATTACGGTTTCAAATTTCCTTTCCCTAGCCGACCACTGTCATACAGTAAACAGCACTACTCAAAGACCCAACAAAATAATAGCGATGATTTTAAAAGTACACAAGGCAGCAAAACCTATTGATCGCCGCCATTTTTATTGGCGCCAAATTGAGCCATTTTGCCACGAAATGGCAGGTAGCCAGACACAAAGAGCTTGCATGCGCATGGTGCGGAATAAGGCAGGCTCATAAACATTGAATAGCCACCTATAAAAACGGGAAATTAAAATCAATCGAAAAGCAGTTCATTAACTCGATTTGTTGAGTGACAAAATTAACTCCTTTTCGCAAAACTCTAGACGTGGCAAATTCTTAATGAAAACTAACAAGTTTGACTAGGGCGGAAAACGTGGAAAAATTGGCTATAAAAAAAATGGGAGCAATCAAATTTTATGGCCCTTTCATTTTGTTAGTAATCACAAAAATACACACATTAATTCCACACCTTAAAAATCTTTGTCAGACACTAATTTCAACTACACTCCATATACTTGTATACTACATGCCTAACGTAGCACATGTTGTAGTCGAACTTACAAATTGTCAAGGCTAATCTTAGCTTTCGTCTATTCAGAATGCAATTGGCACAATGGCAAAAGCGGATAATACATTCATTCTAACGACGAAATTAGAAGTGAATCAATTCTGTTTACTGCAAAACGCAACGTGGCACAAATTTAAGATGGCGGCCGAACGTGTCGCAACAGAACGTATTCATTTCAAGCAAAATCATAGCACGCATGTTTGCTCGAAATGTTCATTGTAACATTTGCTTTCAGTGCCGTAATTATAAGGTAGCAAAACCAGGCAAAAGATTTATACATAGTACATGTGCCTGGATTCGAACTACTCTCAATGTTCCGTTTTTGAGAAGCGGTGAAACGGAAGTGTAACGGCTAACGGCTGTGAATCGGCTTATGCGGCATGGTAACTGTAACGTTTTACTAGTTCTATAGAAAAGTTAGGGTAAGATCCACACTACATCTAAATGCTGAAATATAATATTTCAGTTAGAATTTTTTAAGAACATTTAGGTCACTTAACTGTTGTATTTACAGTATAAACAGTAGTGAATTACAAGTATACTGAAAGCTCATTTTTACTAGTAAAGTCGGGATTCGAACTAGTCTCATGTTCCGTTTTTGGTGTTTTTGAGCGGCGGTGAAACGGAAGTGTAACGGCTAACGGCTGTGAATCTACTTACGCGGCATGGTAACTAACTGCGATAGTTATAGATCCACTCCACATGCAGCTACGTTATATGCCTGTATATAATATTTCAGTTAGCATTTTTAAAAGAACAATTAAAACACTACTTTTGAACTACAGTATATACAGAAATGAATAACTGAGTACTGAAAGCACATTTTTACCAGTAAATTCATAAAACAAGAAATATCAAAATATCTGCCAAAAACAGTGTTTATTAGCCCCAAAGAAATAGGCGCAAAGCCCCTAGTCAAGCATGCGTGACAATTTGCATTTGGGGTGCCGATAAGTGAACAATTTTGTGTTTCTCATTTTGCACGCTAAATGCCCATTAGGAATATGCGCTTCAAACCACGCATTAATTAAGGTCATTGAAAACCGTTGAAAACTATCGAAAATGTCAAGGTAGGTCATGGCTGCATCAGGGTCAGTTGCGTCATCCCACATAAAAAATACAGTGCCAAGAGGGATTAATTAGCTCATATTTTTGTTTGCCATTCGGGGCACTTGTTTTTAAAAAGTTGAACACAGTGCTAACATTGGCGCAAAGCCAAGCACGGAAATGGGAGCTGCTGTGCTCAAAGCCTTAACGGCGAAATGTAGGCGCACATAGGCCAATACCGGTGACGTCAACAGATCCTCCATAGTTGATATTTATCAGAAGCACGATACGTTGTTGATGTTGCGGCCAACATTTTTAAGACCTGCACGGCTGCTCAAATCAAATGCCCGTAAACATCATGCGGACAGACGACGGGAGATAAATACAGCCGTAAAAAGAGGAGGTGGTAGATTGAATCCCTGACACATTCGAGAGAATCTATTTACACTGGGCACAAATAGCTGATACGGAATACATCTATCACCGCCCTATTGATGACATTTGCTATTTTTTTTATTTTTTTTTCAATTTCGCACGTGATAAGGCGATGGCAATCAACGGCAAATAAAAAGCAATTCTCCTCGTGTCCATCCAGTTGAAGTTGCCAATTTTTCCTACTCTAACAAAATGATACAGAACAGAGAACGCACTTTATGAAGTAATCTCCAAAGATCTTGCATTTTTGCTACCGTTTACTTTTCTTTTCTCTGTAATTGAATGATAAACGAATGAAATACAGACTTCCGTCGTTTCAGCACCCTCTAGTGGCATATGAGCAACTTGCATGGCATTCCAAAGATTCAACTCCAAAAGAAACCATTTTGGGAGAGGCATGTCTCCACTTGATGACATTCCATATCTTGAGTGAAGAAAGATCGGCCATATTGGGAATGCAATACCTAACTTTAAATTCTCATACGCCACTAGGGGATGTTAAAACAAATTAAGGTTAATTCCAAGATATATGGAGACTTTTAGTGTAAAAGCTATATAAATCAAGCATGGGCCATATGTGTCATGTACATTTATGAACTATTTAGCCTATGATTGATCACAGATAGTCACATGTCACATTATTATATGTATCCACTGATTGGCCCGTGAACCGTATTTATCCATTGAACGGCCATATTATGCTTTTGAATGGCAATAGTATGTATATGGAATTACATAGCCCATATAAGCCATATAGAGAAGTTGAACATCAATGGTCTAGTTTAGTGGGCCTAGAGTTGATAATGGTTGATAAATAAACCGTGGGTGGCCATATTAGAAATGCAATGCTAAACCTTAAAAGCTTATACGCCACCAGGGAATTCTGTTCCAAATAAGATAAATTCTGAGAATTATCTGTGTTTGAAGACATAACAAGCGAAAAAGTGCATCCAATGCTTTTCTTGGATGCCTCATCGCAATTTGTAAGAATCCATATAAAATGCAAACGTACTACATGTATATTTCCAAATTAAATATTGTTTTTTTTAATGGATATAAAATACATGTACGACATACTTATTTAACAAAATTTTTTTTCGAAACGACTCTTACAGTATTCTGAACATGCGCTCAGTAAGCATGAGCTCATCATAGCTTACTCACGCACGTCAATGGAAACTGTTTTGAACCGACGTTTACTACGTCACGAACTAGTTGTTTACAAACAATAGGTTGCCATCCACAACGGAACGAAACGCAAATGTTGTTGTGCAAACTTCTCGTATACCAAGTGACAAAAACTGCTGCATTTTTTTGATAACACATATCGAATTCACTTCCGTGCTGTAAGGGAAAATACGGTCACGTGGCATCTTATAATGGGGTTGCTTCGATCTTTATTCAAATTGTATAGATTATTCCATCGGAAAGCTAGCCTATAATGCATAACATCAATTTTCCAAAGGTTTTATCTTGGATTTTCATCCAGCGAATCTTCCTTTCACAATGAGGATCAAGATCAGAGCTGCCTGCAACAAAATCTCCAGAATAGCTGATGCCCTGGAGACAGATGCCTCTTGAGGCATGCGTCATTGCATTTGGCCTTCAACCTCCAAAAAAACGAAAGGGGAACAGTGACCACCATGCCACGTTTCCGTCAAAATAATCAAGCAAACCGTGTGTTGACACGCATCTTAAATCTGACCCAAAATCAAGGCAACTTCAAAAACCTTGATGGCGCCACCATCGCTCATTGTTTACGAAATATTTAACCTGCAATTTTCGAGAAAATTGATTTTTCGCTATGGATTTATTGACAGTTTCCCCGCGAAACGAGGAATCCGACATTCGCCACTATAGTACGTGGCATGCTATTTTTACCACGATGCCAAACTTGCAATTGTCTGATGTCATGACGTTGGGTGTCATTAAACCTGATCGCAAATTAACGATTGTTTTCTAGAAGGTCGGATGACAGCGACATCGTAAACACAAGAGTCACCACACCTTAGTTTCCAGGCACGATCAGGACAACGTGAACCTCCCACATTTGACAATGGCTCCCAGCTCCATATAGTCCATCCTGGGATTTCCATTCTCCAGACAATTGGGGGTCTTATGCAGATGTCTTCACAGATTTCATCACGTGACTACGTCTTAGTCTCGTGTCGTGGAAATGATTTTAACTTGTTATAATCGTTGCTCCGACACGAGACTAACATCGCTAACAACGAATTACAAACCATGTGATGATGATGCCACGTTCATTGTTTGAGCACAAAGACAAAAAAGTCATGAAATGACGCCTTTCCAAATTCACGTTTCATCTACTGAATACAAACTTGCATCCTAAGTACACTGATGGTTGGGCATCACATCACAAAACCTTTACTTTTTTTCCGCCATGAATGTTCAAATCATTCATGTGTAGTCTATTATCACAAACAATTTTATAACCACTGTAGGAAATTGCGTTAATACAGTATTTTAATTCAACACCGGTTAGGTCCCTATAATTTCACTGCAATCAAGCAAATGCATTTACATCACGTTTTTATGCAAGCAGATGCGCGCGGCGCCTTATGGGCCACGTGATGGCGTCAGTGACGCAATTCTGCATAAAGTTTATTCCGTTTCGATACGACAGCCCAGAGTAAAGACTAGCGTCACTATCTGGTAATTTTTGCAACAATTCATCTGAAACAGGCTATGTTATCTCAAAAATGTGTGGCATTTTATCTGACCACATAACACTGACACAGTGACTTAAATCAAGATACATGCATTTATCATAATTCGTAGACATCTGTAGTAACCTCTGTAGTGACACTAGAAATCATTTTTGGATACAAGCTTACATTTTTTGGAACAGTTTGATTCAAGCCACGTGAAGAAGTTCAGGCTCACTTGCCTTCGCCTCCCCTCCCAAGCAAGCACTTACTTGTTGGCGAAGTTGTCCCAAAACGTGCTCCTGTGTTTAATCCTCAGCACGCTGGTGCTCAATGTCCTGGGCAGCGTGTCCCTGCCCAGTTGACCAGCCATTGACATCAAGTGCTCATTAATCCAGTAGCAGCAGCTGCAACAACAGGACGAGAGCGCCAGGTCCGACAGTGGCGAGGGGACACAAGCGATGGGGGGGCGGGGTCAGCAGCGGTAACGCGGAGGGTCAAATCTCATGGCAGTGGATGTGGAAGGAGGCACGGTTGTATCCGCAACTGAGGTCGGCCGTCCACATGGGGGTTGATCCAAGAGGCGACGAAAACGCAGACACGCATGCAACGGACGGTGACGGTGACGGCAAAGAACCGGAGGCACGCGCACTCTTGCACCAGGGATTAGGCGGAGGAGCCGGGATGATCCGCGGCCGGATTCCTACGTGAGCGCTCCGAAGATGGGAATGGAGGTGTGCGCGGAGGGAGGGCGGGGGCGGGGGACACGAGCCTACTTGTGCCTAGGGGCCACCAGGGGGCGCTAACGGCCTACGACCACCAATAACGAGTGGCGCGACTCTGGCAGCTTGTCTCCCCCGAACGCTTGCCTCCACCTACTATTTGCGCCGAATGCCAGCTGAGAGCAGATTGAGGAAAAGGCAAAAAGGTTTTTCCGAGATCAATGGAAAATCCGATCAGATGGAGCGCAACGGAGCGCTCTCCGCCAATGTACAGGGTGAGGCAGACAAGAACGAACATGCTTACTTTACGCGCCAAGCGTTGGGTAAAAAAGAACGGGGCACGTGGCAATGTGGAAAATAGGGTTAGAAAAAAAGAACACTCCACGTGGCTTTGTGGAAAATAGGGTTAAAAAAAAGAACACTCCACGTGGCTTTGTGGAAAATAGGGTTAGAAAAAAAAGAACTCTCCACGTGGCTTTGTGGAAAATAGGGTTAGAAAAAAAAGAACACTCCACGTGGCTTTGTGAAAAATAGGATAAGGGAGCAGAAAATCTGATCAATTTTATAACTATTGCACCAAGGAAGGATAAAATAACAAAATCAGTAGCAGACTGGGTCTAAAATATTAGTTGCCAGGATACAAATTTGGACCATCCACAACAATATGTGATCAGGCTATCAATTATCTTATTTCATCAATTATAAGACGTACTTTTTTCATTTTTTTTTCTCTTAGCTACATCTTTACAAATGGGGTGCTTCTTAAAATCGAGAATGTGTCTTAAACGAATGCAAGTGTCCAGCGACTGTCTCCTATATCTGCATACATATGACAAAAAAATGTGTTTATATGGATACATGTGGTCAATGATGTTGCACGTTCAGATTCATATTATACTCCAGCTTCATATTCTCCGTATATTTCTCCAAATATTGGCATCGTTGATAAATGGTGGCACTTAAATTAACGTGCGCCTTACAATCGATGACGGTAATTTTAAAAAAAATATTTCCTAAGCATATATATATAGGGTATAATACCTCTAGAACACTTCAAGCTTTCATCTTAAATTACACATAGATCAGTTGTATAACAGAAATGATTTGGAGAAGAAAAACCCATTACTCATTTATGAGTTCTCAAAATACTTTCATTGCTAATATGAGAACAAAGACTTAAACGGGCTTATAACGTTCTTGACATTTGAGTTTAGCAATTGACCAGCTAACTAATGTGAAAGAGAATAAAAGGAAATTTGATCTTGAAATTTCCCATACACAATAGACGGTAAATTAAATTGGAAATTAGAAATCATATACGAAGTTTGTGAGAGTGCTGCAGTCATCTGATCTACACAAGATGCACAGATTCAGGGAAAATAGCCACACATTAACTGTATAATCTGATAATGCTGACACAATCGGCAAACTACCATAAAAGGATAGATTCACTTGATAAAGCCTTAAGTATCCCGTCATTTTAAATACGGAACTGGTAATATGTGCCCAAGTTCCTTGTATGGGCATGTTCGTTCGTGCTAAAATTCTACATTTACATGCAGCAAGAAGATACTAGACTAGTTACTAAAAACAAGGAGAAATAAATCTTGAGACATCGATGACGTCGGTAGAAAAATAAAAGAGCAAACGTCAAGGTAGACTGAGAAATTCCCTGAGAAAATGCCAAAACAGCTGACTATATTATTGAAAAAGACTATTACTCAGCGTTCTAAAATTAGGGCAGAAAATGCATCATCTTGCGTTACACCACTTACTTTCATTTGAAAATTGAAAACATGTAGGGCAAGTCGAACATCTGTTTACATCCAAAACTAATTTAAATACATTTGCAAGAATAAGATGTGGAAGATTCGTAGAACATAGTCATGCAGTGTTTTTGCTCGTTGTTGATGCAAATAAGTGAAAAGCATGTTTGGTGCGATGCTAAATCCATCTAAGTCTAATTTAGATAATGAAAAATGTCAGGGAAAACACACAATTTTAAGCATGGCAAGATGATACCGTGGTAATAAATGAGCAATTATCACTGTTGATATGATGGAATTCTAAAGAAGTCCAACCAGCATTGTAGGCCTGCACCATCACATCATGTAGTAGGACATGTTAGCAATATTATTTCAGTTTTCTTATCAAACTGGCTGTTGTGGTTGACCGTCTAAAGACAGCCAACAACTCTGTATCAGTGCTAGCATAACATACAATGCACTGTATAATAAGATTTTGTACATTATCATAAATAATAAAACTATCATTTTCACTCGTTAATAAAGCCACTGCAATGAACAAGATAAAAAGGTGACTACAGGCCTAATGGTATAGAAAAGCACATGCTCATGCGCAGTTCAGATCTAATCTACTAAAATATTGAGCAATGCTGCTAAATCAAATCCCCCACTACAAGGCATGAGGTTGAAATCACTCATTGTCCCCTTCATTAGCATAGCTCAAGAAATACTCGTCATCCTACCTATTTAATTGCAATTGGTGAATGTCCGAGGGTGGGTGGACCGGTGGTTCCTCTTGAAGAGCGTTACAGTGACGGCCAGCCCTGATAGGGAGAAAATACGACCAAACATGTAGGGACATAGGGAGCTAGCCATTGGTCAGCAAACTTAGCACGCCAAAGGAATATGTCGAAAATCACTCATGCACAAATCTAGAGGGTATATTAACATATGCACTTGTTAAGGTTTGTGGAGAATTGCAATTTTGACTTGTCGCATTTAGCTCAAGGCACTTTTGCGATTTGCAAAGCTGCGATGGCTTATGTAAAAAAACCGTGCCCAGAATTGTATTGAAAAACACAAATGTATATTATTAATTAAAATTAAGTTACACCAAACTCCTATGAATTTAATCGACGATTAACGATAACAGTGGGAATTTCCAATAATAGCAGGTTGTTAGCTGTAAGGAATCACTAATTATCTGATCATACTAAAACTACGAAAGGTTAAAAAAAATCACCAACGCATGCTAAAAATAGGCTAAATTATTATACGGGTAATGAGTAAAAGGATAAGGGCAACAATTTTGATTAGCCTTATTGCCTTCTTTTAAATTGAAACCTTATAAACATTCGCGAATATCGAACACCAGTCTGCTATTGAAACAGACAACATTTTAATTAAGTTTCAGCTGAAGACGTTATAGGAACTTGCACACATGTTTACTATACATTACTGTCCCCATATAATAGCATTTTATATTTAGGCGGCTTCGATGAAATTCCTATTCAAGAAGAGCAAACAGCCTTGGCAACGTTTTAAAATTCTTGACAAAATGTCAAAAATATATTAGAAGATTACCAACCTAATTTTAAACCTATTTCAACTGAAATTACCTTCACGACAACTTTAAAATTTAAAGTGAAATTCGATAAAGAATGTTAACCAAAGTTACAAAATTTACATACTTTGGATAGTGTTCATGAAAACATCATTAAATTAATCCAACTTGAATTATAACTCCAATAATTAAAAATTTCATTTACTAAAACTTTCCGTTTAGACGAGTTTCTAAAAAACATCCTAAACTATCAACCAAATACTCAAAACTCGCAAAACATCCTCCTACAAAGTACTTGAATCTTTCAAAACATCCGCCTTAGGTCAAAGCAATGAATGTTTTTTGTTATTGAAGTTCAGAATCGTGTGTTGACAAATTGCTTTCTATCACCAGTTATCTTGTGATTTTATACTCGAATTTTATTGGTGCATCCCAAGTGGCTTTTATATTGACTGAACAATACTTGAAAGTTATTAAATGTGTTCAATGCACTGTTTACCAATTAAAATATGCACAATGGAGATAAACATCCATTTGAAGTTTTAAATTCGTAAAACGAGAGTTCTGCATAATTCATCAGATTCGTTTGTACATATGAAATAAATAATTGAAACCCTATACAAGTTCTTCCGCTGATGCTAAAAGAGGATAGATATTTTTCGTTTATTTAATAAGATTTTTTTTTTTTTAAAAATGCACAATAGATACTGACAAACTATGTTCGTGTTTTATGGAAAAAAAAGAAATGGTTTGTATTTTTTTATCGTGTTTTCAGAGCAGCTTGAAAAGAACTGTCATCACAGAGTTTTGTGGGGAAGGAATAGCAACATGTAGATTTAGTATCCAACATGTTTACGATCACAAGGCCGAAATTCTTGAGATGTACTTTAAAAATAGTCCGCTTTGAATGTGCAAACGTTTTAAATGGGAACGTCGGCAGGCAATACGTATTACCAAAACTTGCTTTGTCCTTGTCACATGAGAACCCTAGTCTAGTAGGTCTACCTTAATTCACTATGGATTTCCGGGATACAATACCATGTTTTTATACGAAAGACAAGGCTTGAATCGCAAAAAGCGGATTTAAGACAACATTCTATACGATACAATCTTAAAATGACCTACAAACTAAATTATGCTTCGTCAAAAAAATCATTCAACGTTTATTTTCCAGTCTTTTGAATTTCACTTCACTGTCAACTGATATGAGATTTATGCCACGCAACACTAACATTTAAAATATACGACACTAACGAGTTAATAAGTAGCCAATGCTAAAGATTAATTGATAATCCACCAATTAACTCTTTACATCCCAATAAAATTGCAATCTCCTGAGGAGCATTAATTGCAATTAGGCTGAAAATTTAGGCCTGCTGTGGCAAATAAGCTAGATACAAAAATCATTACAAATACGAAATATCATAAGCAGGTCTGCACGTTTAACTTATGAGGATAAATCTATGACGAGGAACCCAAAGGCGAAAAGCAAGACATGGCATATAAACATCATCACTCTTGATCAAGGAAAAAAAGTGATTTATAACCATACACGAATAAAGGAAGCCAGAACTAATTGCGCTATATGAATAAACCTAAGTGAAAGTTTATCACTAGACCACTTCTAACTTACATGAACATGTGAACTTTTCTACATGTTCCTCATATCGTTATAACATGTCAAATAACTTGCGTTTTAAGTTATTATTCGCAGTTTGTGAGAATTCAGGAATTTCTTAATGTTATCATGTTTTGTTGATGTTCTATAATAGGTATCGAGAGATTATCGCACACGCCAAACTACAAAGGGTGATATAAAATAAATATTCTAATCACTAAGGGCCGAATGCACCAACAAAGGTTAAATAAAAGGTTAGCTAACATGAGGTTATATAAAACCACGAGTTAACCTCAGGGTGAGCCTCATTGGTTTTCTTCAAGTTAACCAATGATCAACTGTTAACTTCCTTTGGTGCAATGCTTTTCCTAGTTAACTCACGGTTAACCTTAGGTTTAGCTTAACCTTTGTTGGTGCAACCGGCCCTAAATGAATAAATCACAATTTATTGTATTACACAATAAGCCAAATATACTACATATCATGAAATACACAATTTGTGGCTTGTAGCCTTTGTGTTTCTGGGATGTACTTTACTTAGTCGGTAACTTTAAATAAGTGACATGTCGTCTTTGAGACATTGTGATGTCAATGGATGCTATTCTGGCTAAGGAATTTTTAATATATTCCAACCACTGAAGGCAATTTGATGTAAATTTTGTTTATTTATAAATATTGGTACATTTAGTAGAAATTTGTACTTTTAATGCTCTGAGCCTGGAGATACAAGTTTAAGTGATTTTGTTAAGTGTATCTATGATTTAATTCCAACGCAAACAATTTTTTTTTCAGAACACATACATGTTCGAATTGTGTACGTAATGTGCAGATTTTCAATAAAACTGTTAGTGGTGTAGATAAGGATGAACATTGACGTCATTTTGTATACGATTTCTCAAGGAACAATTTGGCAAAGTTTTCGTAACCGAACGCGTTTTATCAAGCTGTTTGTGACCCTCGAAAACAAATTTTCCGCAGCACAAAAAATATCATTAAATATAGTAATTGCATCGTTTTTCTGCCAATTTTTTTTTCAATAATGTCTACCGATTTAGTTTCTGAACGAGTGATGCCAATCGAAACGAGACACTGATACAGTATATCGATGAACGGACGTAAAGGGAAACATATAGACGACGACGATATCGAAACGATTAACATTTAACAAAGGGTATAAAAGAGGATTGGTCTGACATATAAAAGCTCTTCGAAGTCCTACATCTTCCCATTTCATTGAAAATATTTCAGTCTCTTTTGACAGCGGCGTGAAATTCTTGGAAAAAAGAAGGGAGAAAACGGTTCCGACCAAAAATTGTGCCAAGAAATAAGTGCTAAAAGGCGTTTAAACGACAGTACATCGAAGGCCGCCACTTTATTACCGGAATAATAATCGGCATTTCAAGTAGGCCTATAAATAGATGTGGTTTTTCAGAAGATCCGTGGAAAAAAACAAAACTTGGAAGTCGATACTATGTGTGCCATAAAAGTTGAGATTTAGTTGAAACTAAGCTAGATAATTTCCCCTTACAACGATTTAATGACAGACCCACTTCAGACTAGAAAAGACTTGTAGGATAGCCCATATATAATCTAAAATACCTTGAAATATTATAGTACATCTACGAGAATATAAATACAAGTCAAGTAGCATAAATATGAGAATCTTAGATATGCTTCATCTATTTACGAGCCTGTAACGTTGATGGCCCTTGGTAACCTTCAAGAAAAAGCATCTGCAGTTAATTGTGATTGTTGTTTTCAGATTAGCCCATGCAAGCTCCCACCGAAAACCATGTTTAAATATGTTACAACTTTTAGAAAAATTTGAAAATGTGCTACATTGAGAACTGTTAGCACCTCGAGAGTTTCTCTCACGTGGAAAAGTACCTTTATTTTAGGTTTTGTCCGGAATTCGAAAAGTTTGACCACCCTTCAATTAGACTAATTATTGGTCAGAGTCAAGTGTCAAGTGCTGCTGTATACCAATTGATTACGAATTTTGAAAAATCAACGTTTCTGAAGTTTCAATTTAAAGTTGATTTCTTAGGGCTGGTTGCACCAATAAAGGTTAAGCTAAACCTAAGGTTAACCGTGAGTTAACTAGGAAAAGCATTGCACCAAAGGAAGTTAACAGTTAACCATTGGTTAAATTGAGGAAAACCAATGAGGCTAACCCTGAGGTTAACTCGTGGTTTTATATAACCTATATATACGGTTAAGGGGTCACACTTCAAACTCCTCGATATGGTGCTATTATCCGGAATACAATATACTTTGGCTTTGACTCAGGATGGCTTTAAGCGCCTATTTTTGACATCGATGTACTGCCATCTATATCAGCAATTAGGAAATGTAGAGAAACGCGATCCGAATTCTGATCCGCATCAAAAATTGCCTTTTCGATAGCAATTGCTAATCGGATTTGCACATTGGCAATGTTCACGAGGCCCACGTGACACAATGCCCCCACCGTGCTCCTCTGGATTTCAATCTGTGATTTAGGCCTGCTTTTGAATCCGCTATCGTGCACGATGGATCTCGTGTGGCATTCCTGGCACATCGAGTCATTCAAGATGGGTTGGGTGATTAAAGCGTGCGTTTGCTATCAGACACTGATTGGCAGCCGAAACGGGTCTCGATCCCTTGTAACTAACCCCATCGGCACCTGATTTGACTCACCAGCGTACGTCCTCAATCTCAACATTTTGGCAGGATTCCTGCATTTCAAATGAGGGCGCATGCGCCGATGAAACGTGGGATAAAAGATAACGACTCGGATAAAAAGATGGAGCTTAAAGCGAGGAAGAAAAAAAAAAAAGCGAAAACGTATCAAATGGGATGTGTGTCACCAGAAAAGCCATTTCCTCGTCCTGGGGTTTGGCGAAAATTGTAAACAACTTGATGGGCTATGCGAGGACTAGGCATAAAACAGAATAAAAAAATGGATGAGAGTTATAGAGAGAGAAATAAAAAGGGGCAATTAAGGACAGAGATAATCGCTAGATAAATCTGTAGAAATTTACACTTTTAATCCCACTTGCACGACTTGTCCTTATCTGGATGCAAAGCCCTCTTGTTTAAAATCAATACATTAACAACAAATAAAACGTATTATGTCATGTTCCTGTGGAGTGTTTTCAAGTATTTAGTAAAAATGGGAGATTGGATTTTTAGTATAGTGATGTTGAAGTAAAGTTATATTCAATACAGTATTTATTTTTGTTGTTAGGCAATATGCTTGACTACTTCTTTATTGAACTTCATAATATAGTGAAAAGCCATCGGTCACCATAGCAATGGCGTTGAAAGTATTTGCACAGGCACTGCAATTTGAAATTCAAAAACTGCTGATTTTAGGTAAAAATCTTGCAGGAAGATTATAGTGTTCAGTGTACTTTTAGATAAATTTTACTGCCAAGGATTTTACAGTAAAAAAAAATTAATTTGGAAAACAAGCATTTATTTTAAGTCCACTCATTAACATCAGGCAATTAAAATTAAAGATTTTGTACATCAGAGTACATTTAGATTTATGCAAAATGCCCTCAATTTTGTAGTTTTGCTAATAGAAAAAGCATATCAAGCAAAAAAAGTAGGGAAAACATAGCAACATCGACTTCCTGAATGTGTTTCCATGGTGACCAAGGTCATTCCCATCTTCCTTTGCTATGAATTTGAATTGCTTGGAATAAAAGCATATGCGTGAAAATAATCCTTACCAGAATTTTGATTAAAAGTATACTAGATAAACATACAGTAAAGTAGATTTACATCTTCTACATGAATTTTGTAATTTGTAACCAATGGAGTAGACAAAGATTTGTATAAAAACAGAGCTGTCTGCCAACAAATATTTCAATAAACATTGTCGTAACGTCTAGCTATTTACCAAATTTTAGAATTTCGGTTGGAATCCACAACTGGTAGCTGAATGAGGACTACTCCAAGTTCCAACAATGGCGCTTCTTCCAGGGTAAATTTAAAAAAGAATGTAGTTTTCTTTAGAGCTCCCTAGCCATCGTTAGAATCTGCGATGCAGAAAACAGTTTTTATCGAAAACTGTTAAGAACCCAATGGCATCTAGAGGCATTAATGTTCATTAAGAGCACGATGAAAATATAAAGCGCATCCAAGGATGAGTCTATTGGTAAGGCACCCTCTTTTATTGCGTACCTAAGCTTCTTCTTAATGTTATCGTCTTTTACCATCAGGTGAAAACAAGAGTCCAATCAATAGCCCCCCTTTCTAAAGGAGAATTAATCATGTTTTAACATGCTCTAAATGCTGATGAAGTGAAGCTCCAACAATCAATAATTGGATGGTTAAACACGTGTGTTACTGATCATTCCAGATAAAAGCAAGAATGGTAGGGATAAAAGAAAATCGCCCTATGACGTCGACCAGGAAATAATAGTGACGTCAATGGGTCAATATGCGAGAAAAAGCTAGTGGAGGGTGCGAGAACATCAATTCCGAACTGATTTACTATTTGGGAAAGAGGATTTAAGTAAAGCTGTAGCTAGTGAGGGGTTGACATCGAAATATATTGCGTGGATGTAATGTTACAAGGCAATAAATTTAATCAAAGGTTCCATTCCAATTGAAAAAATTTCTTCAAAATTTCAATTTCTTTTTTAAGTAATTGGTAAAATTGAAATGCTGTTGATCCTAATATTACATGTGGATAAAGTCATTTTACATTGTGGATTATTTGGTGCATTAAATTGCAGAACTTAAATTAATAACCTAAGTCACGAAATGGATTTCGCCAAATTGAAAACCGATTCGGATTGAATTTAGAACTTTAGGATTTAATAGAGCAGCGTTTTTCAACCTTCACACAAATTCGCACTAAGATTTTCGTGGGTAAGCTGAATAAGAACACCAAACGGTTTTTAAGGACAGGTTTTTTTCCTTAATTTTCTTAATTAAATAATGAAAAATCACGTTTTGAATAATAATATTCCGCTCTATGATGGACAAGTTTAACAACACTGGCATAGAGTGTACCAGTCATAAAGAGATAATGTATTAGTACGTAATCCTTTCTGTAACTATGAAGGGATTTTAAGATAAGCAATCAAAGCCTTGGGTAAATAAAGCGAAAATTGAAAGTGTGCACAATAAAGAACATTTGAGATGTTAAACTATAATACAACTGATAAACACAACTGCTCCATAATTAAGTCATTAATTAACATAAATTAGAGCTACGTGTTTCTAATTTAAACAAATGCTCGTGGTCATGTGCAAATTCTTTTCATTTATAGTGGCTATCCTAATAAAGAGTTTTAAGCCCTGATTTTAATTTTTATTTCAGTTCTGTGGCCAACTGCCAAAGCTACATCCTTTAGAGTAAAGGCATATGGCTCCCTCTAGCATTAAAAGTGAGAAATCCATCTATTCTCAATGTCGTGGATTAAACCTAGGTGGCGCTAACTTCCCGGCAATGTAAAGATTCCTGCTCCGGATGTATCGATTTGCAGAGCGGTTGCCATGGTAATAAAATCAATAAGAAAGCGGAGGAAACAAGATGTAAAAGCGCAAAATCAGGATAATTTATTTTAGGGCGTACGTGAAAATGCGTCTAAAGTCTACCAGTGTGCGTTCCTATACCTAATTACTAGAAAAGTCCAAAACTGCGAATTACAACTTAAATGTACATGTGGATCATTCATGTATTACATAGTCATCCAGATTTAATTATTGGAGTTTTCAAAACCTGGAGGACGTATACGTATTTACGACCCTGTCTTACTGTAGAGCAAACTGAAATGCGTCCCTATTGTTGAATACGAGATGAAACAAATTGCCTAAGGTTATCAAATTCACCAATTCATCGCTATTTAGTAATTCTAGAATCTAGCTTCGATAACGCTAATATCAAATCCAACAAAGCGCAGAGTTCTGGTTTCCTAACGTAAATAGCTTCTGGTACAAAAAAAAAAAAAAAAAAAAAAAAAAAAAAAAAAAAACGAAGCCATCCATGATAAAGAAGCCCCTCGTAGTTTTGAGATAGGGCATATTTTTCATTAATTTTAGTTCGTTTTCTTGCTGCCATATATATAGTTTGTGAATTAGTGTATGACATTGCGACATTTTCGCAAACATGAAGACGATGTGGAAAATTTCTAATTACGCTCATGTCCATGTCTTTTGCCTTTAATAGTTGGGTTTCCTCTCAAACTTTTTTTTCCTCCACTTTTAAACTGGAATCGTCATGGCAACGAAGACGCAATGACGTCAAGACACTATTTCGTTGTCATGGTGAATTGAAGATAGTGAAAACGACTCGACATATCAGGACAAGGATGATTTCAATGTTTAGCACAGTTGATATCATCAAGTCAGTCTATATGTAAGGAGAACGCCATCTTTGGACCATCCTCGCTAACTTGCACATGATTCAGAGTGCAGTTTCCAAAAACGTCCAATTGATGGCGCTGCTTCTCAAGGTTCAAAGAAGCCTAGCGTCTTCAATTAATGCGTCTACGTGGCGGGAATACAGATTACAAGAAACTTCTAGTTACCTATTTCCCTAAAGAGAAACTCGGGAGAAAATCAGCGCCGATATATCTCAAATTAACCGCACGATCTTAAAAATGGGTTAGAGCGCGGTTGCACCAAAGGCACACTAATGTAACTCCCCATCTCCCCAGAACAAACCCAAAGAGAGAAGGGATAGAAGTACAATAAAAAGCAAGAAGGCTATAGTTTAGAGAAGAAAGTGGACGAAAACTTTTAATAGAGGACATTAGTGGAGAGGACAAACTACATCGTGCAAGAACTGGTGAAAATTGCAGGCGTTACTCACCCTTCACTAGCAATGGAGGAATTCCTGGACATCGACTTTGGCGACATCTCGAATTCGCTGTCAGAACGGTACAGGAACGACTCCCTCCGTTGGGGCATATTTTGCAGGACAAGCCCAGGGCTCTGCCCATCCAAAGGACTCCGACCAGGTGATGTCCCATTTTCGACATCGAAACTGAAATTGAAAACATAACAAACAATTAGTGCCCCTGAATACAAGTTTTTCCTAATGACAATGAAGCTTGCAGTGTTTGCCAACTTGTGATGCCTTGCTCGAGGAAACAATTGCTCTTTCTATAGAAAGTAACGTTTTTTTTTTTTTTTAAATCAACTCTGCAAAAAGTCTATTGTAAAAAGGTCCAAGTTAATAAGGAGCACAATCACATTAACTCGTTAATGATACTTGGTGTATGAATTTAATACAGGATATCCAGTAAAATTTCTATACAAATTTCAAACGTATTTCAAGGAAACCAAAGCATATTCTTTACATTTTCAAAGACTCATCGCACGAACAATTACCACAATATTTCCAAAAAGAGTCAAGACAATTTCTATAGAGAAATTCCAGCGTTTAACACGAATTCCAAGCATGTATGTATACTTTATTGAGGTGGTAAAAATCAAGCAAAACTTTCGTACTTTTCTGATTTTTAAGACTGCTGGACACCCTGTAATGTGTCCTATTTGAAGATAAATCCTCAACAAACAGCAAGCATCTTAAACAAGATAATGCTTCAACTCGAAAATTTCAAAAACTACTTCTCCATAAATAATGCTTTTAAAATATTTACGATAAATCCTCAAGCTTGATTTTTTGAAACCAATATAAAATTGTTGAATATTGTTTGGGTTTAACCTATGCTGGATAAAGTAGTCCGAATTCAGGATTGGCAATTAACCACACAAAAAATATTTTCTAAATGTTACATGAAATGGATATCGCATAAATCGATTCCTTATTCCCATGTTTGAATAAAGTAGATCCATCATTTATTCCCTTCCTAAGCAATCGTTGAGTAATTTAGCGGAATACAGCTACCTTTACGGGTTATTTGACCGCATGACGTCAACAGGGTTCAGAAACGTCATCCATGCCATTTCACCCTATATACAAGCCAAGTTATGCATACAGATTTTCATACCTGTCATACAAATGAACCGAGATAAGATACGAGAAAAAAAAGCCTGTGTGAGCCAAATGCTTTGGAAAATGACGCATGGAGGAGTACAGTCAGATTGTGTTTGCACAAGTTTGTTCAGAATATGATGAAAGCATGAAAACGCTTTTAGGATTCATTTTCCATTGCGTACATAGTGAGCAAAAATCGATAGTGATCTAAGTCCAACAAATCCCTCTTCGTGGAAAATGTCATCGCCGAATTTGATCCTTTATCACTGGATCCCCTAGCTGTGAAAGGAGGAATTGCAATTAAGTAGCTGGTGCTACCGATGTTGCATAACACCATTCAGTGAGCATTACTTTTTAGCTGAAATTGTTGAAGTAACAATATTGGAAATTTGACATAAACTCGGTACTTATGAACAAACTTGTATTGAAAGAGAGGGGTGACATGTTCACAGAAGTTGTATACAGATTATCTCTTGTTGAAAATGTGACAGCATGTATTTAAGATTGCAATATTATTCACTATTCACGACTTTGTTTTACTTTAGGATGTACATTGTAGATTTATTATTATGCATGCATATGAGGTGTGAACTATAGCCATGCAACTTTTCAACCTGCGAAGACTAGGTAAACAATCCTTATCTACTTTCACACAATATGAAACAATTAAACTTAGCCCTATCACAAATAAACAATATGAAATATAATACACATCCAAACCTTTTAGAAACTTATCCCTATCACAAATAAATATTTGCTTGGTGGGCTGGACCCCACAAAGCGTTCACCGTGTGCTAAATAAACGTGTGAATTGCACACACAAAAATGAAAAATTCGTTTTCTAGATTTATTCTAAATGGGATTAAATATAAAATTGTGTTATAATCTAAACAGACACCGCCTATTTAAAATTAGGCAAAGAATTGTATATGCAATTTCAATTAACTAGTAATAATAATAATTATTGCTAATAACTGAAATTACAATGCCACATTTATCATATAATGATAGTTATTACGATATATACGCGAATTAATGTAATTACAATGGTAAATTTGGCTTTCATTGTTATTAGACAAATTGTCCTGTATTGGAGTGCTCGCAATAAAGTCGCCGAACATCTGTGAGAAGTTTAATTTAAGTAAATGAAGCATCATTTAGTATAATTGTAACCTCGCTGTATTTAAACAACATGGTATTTGACATATTCAAGTGGTATATTCCATAAACAACTGAAAGTTGAATGATTTTTTTTCTAATGGTGCTGGTTGTCCAAAACACTTATTATATAAAAATTCATGAAATAATATTTAAAGACAAGCCCGAACTTTAACAGAAGATGTATGATATTATTCTCTGACACCATAATATTGACGCTCAATATAGCACAACATTTGAACTTAAGACAGCATTATGTCAACTGCATGCATCAGCACGCATAAAGAAGCCGAGAAAATGTCAGTAATAATATCGTTCTCGACAAGCGGCAATGAAATGAGAATTGACACTTGTCGCAACACTTGGAGTCATGTTAGAGAATAACTTTCGGATAAACGAAGTGTATGGCAACAACCTTCTGACATCCTATCCGACTTAAGTGGTCAAGTGAACAGTATGGCCCAGAGCAATACAACAGACACTCACCGGTTGGCAAAAGCTGCGTGTTTGTAGACTTAACAAAGCTCCAGTATGGCTTCATCTAACGAAAATATTTGTACAAGGCGACGGAACGTGCATTAATCAAAAATGGAATATTTTCTGAGAAAACATTCAAAAATTGACGCATGCTGGCTGCGGAATTTTTAAAGCTTGTTTTGTTCATAAGACACATGCGACAGCATTTGTATATTGTGATTGTAGACATGTGGAACATAAAAATACAAGTTCAGCAAATATTATTCCAAAAGAGTATAACACAAGGATCAGAACAACAGGGCATCTCTGTGAGCCTGGCAAACAGAAACCATATAGGAACGTAACTTTTCCAAACAGAAACAACGAACAACTGAGATACTCAAAAAAGTCAAAGAAACCTAAACGGCACTTGTTTAGAACACGGGACCAGGGGGCTTGGCTCCGCCCAAGACATTTTATTGACATTAATCCGCCCCGCCATATCGTTAGGGATTAGGTTAGGTTAGGTACCTATGTGAAAACCGATGTGAACCTAACCTAACCTAAGCTAAGCTAATCCCCAACGATTTGGCGGGAAGAAACATTAGCAACAAAATGTCATGGGCGGAGCCAAGCCCCCTGGTCCCGTGTTCTAAACTAGTGCCACCTAAACTATACGACATTTTTTGAAGAAAAATACATGTAATTCAAAATAAGCATCAAATTTAAAAGTAAACTTTGCACATCAAATAAATCTCTTCTAGTGGAAATTCTACATGCATTCCTTAAGGTTTTGTACAAGTCATCGTCAAAATGAAGGATAAAAAACGAAAAGTTTACAGAGTACTACTCTGGAAAAGTGTATCTTATGAATAACTTGCACGATACCAAACAGAACCAAACAGATTTCAGTAACGTGAACAATATGCATTTAATATATAATGACCATATCCAGAAATCCTGTAATCGCATTGTGTATCGATTCTCTTTACTTTCAAGGTTAATGCGTTTTGGAAACTTATTGGCATTTTCAAAGTGATATATCAGTGTGTATATATATATATATATACTGCACAGTTTTCAGTTGTCGAATAAGTACTGAAACACTTACAACCCTAAGTCTTATATATATATGTACTCTAGTTAAGAGCATCGCTTTTCGCTTTCGAATATTAAGTATTTAACGATAGAACATCTCGGATGTAACCTTCAGTCAAAAGTGTATTTCATAATTCATCACAGATCGTAAAGCAGCCAAACCGAAGGGTGAGAGAAAATTGGCGACTTAAGTGGCTCGAACTTCGATGACGTCAGTGGACCCCGGGGGGTCCATCAATTTCTGTTGAACCGTTCTATAGTGGCAAGCAGCGTTGCTGTTTGGCCAAGCAGTTAACGAAAGCAAAACACCACAGGTGCACTTTTCAGTGGCAAAACGACATCAGCGTGAACTCTGCGGAGGAATCCGTCCGTGGAATTTAACATTCGCCACCGTCGAAAATTAGGTGAAAATCACGTACCATCGTTGATCTCGCCACGGGATTACATGCGTATCACGGATGGACGAAAAAGGCGAAAATTGCTTCGACAATTTGCGTGAAACTATCGCAAAAGGAAAGAAAAACGTAACGCGATTTAGCAAGTGGGAGTTAATGCGAAATTTCTCAAGTTGCCAAGCAATTCGGCGAAGAGGTTCGAGCCAATATCAAATTTGTTCAGCAGTCCAGAATTCCCTGGATCAAAAATCCGGTGCATGAAGTATATGGTTTGGCAATTTGCATAATTGCTCAGGACTTAGTTGTGGCGATTCAATTTCCCCAAAAACAAAACGAGACTATAAACAAAACCCCCTAAACCAATAAGAAAACATAATAAAATTGCGCTAAGTTACTGTACAAGGCAGTATTATTTTTTTCTTCAAGATTATTTGTAGTATAGTCCTACTTGAGCAACAAAGACACTGAGTCGTTAAAAAGTAGAACCCAGTAAAAAAATCACAACTTCGTGAAAAATGTTTCGATTTAAATGAAATTTGGCACTTACATAGAACAATAGTGTAGGAACAAAAAAACGTCTTCCGAACATGCAACAAATCTCTGATATTTTCATTTCTGAACAAGATGGTGCGCCAGCTCATCGTGCTAGAGAACCATGTAAACTGCTGTAACGGAAAATGCCACAGTTTCATCAAACACAACCACTGACCACAAACAGTCTTGTTCCTACTCTATTGTTCTATGTAAGTGCCAAATTTCCTTTAAATCGAAGCATCTTTCACGAAGGTGTAATTTTTTTTATTGGGTTCTACTTCTTTATGACTCACCGTGTATCGTCTAGCAATATATAGAAATGGCAATACATGTCCAACTATAGCCCATATAAGATTTTCCCACCCGTGAAACATTGAACAATCTAATCCCAGGACAATAAAGCCCCACAGAAGTTAAGAATTGCAGAGCACAGATGTAAGAAGCATTAAAGATTTGCCATGTCACTGTAAACCATTGCCACCAAATGTAATCTTTTTAATTAAACCAATCTTTTGTAGTGGAAAGGGCCAACTTGAGCCACTAAACAGATTGCGCCTACAAATCGCATATACAAGTATATGTAAGATGCATATCAGAAAATATAACATGAAAATAAATATACAAAACAAATACAAGGACACATCATTAGCAAGAAAAATCCTAAGGATAAAATTCTATTCTCGGACTTCAATTTCAGATTAATAAAACAATTATGCTTACCCATACATGAATGGCGGCATAGACCGCGTCCTAGCACGCATAATATAAACTTTCACAAAACTGTGCTAGTCAGAGGATAGTACCACAGTAGCAGAGCCTAATTACGATTATAATTACCCGCAAACAATTACATGAGCGTCTAATTTATTGCTTACTCAACTGTACATTGGGAAACTTCCCAAAACGAAAAACGAAAAAAAAAAAGTCACTGAATGAGGAAATTTTCCACCAATTTGCACACTTAATGGAATGTCGCTGAAAATGACTTTTAACAATTTGATAAACATTTAATGGAAGTTAGGTGGGGTGGCCAGAAATTGCATTATGTGAAAGTTGAAGAGGGACGAAGAAGTAGAAGAAGCCCTTGGTCTAATCTTGTTTCTTCCTCACACATTTCAAACGGCGTTACATATAAGCAGCAATTTATTTAATGAGCAGCCCTTAAATCGGCGTTGAACCACAACATCGGAAACCTGAATTCTGCCACATCTTTCCACCATTTGTTTACAACTTTATAATGAACAACATGATTTTCACTAAAGCCAATCTGCAGGGTTCACCGTGGGGGGGTCAGGGAAATTGAGGATAGGGAAGAGAGGGAGTAAACACCACCCTTCTAGGTGTGACATTTCATCAGCAAGGGATCTATCAGGGAGTCATGGAAACGCCAGCAGCCAGTGCTTCTTAAAATCACCATGACATTTGGTAGATCTTAACCCAAATTCTTCTCTGTAGTAGCATATACTGCCTTAAGTTTGCAATATATACATGTTCGTGTTATCAAAGACATAAACATGGAGTAAGTTGAGGCAGATGATCTAGTCGTACTGCTCTGGTGTTGAAATTCGGCATCATCTTAAGGATTTCATCTTCAGGAAAGTCAAAATTAATGGTAAACTTAACCAAAAAGTAAAAATTTCAAATGAGAAATTTGAATTTTTGTGTTACATATTTTCTCCAAGAAGAAGAAATAGCTAAAAAAAAAAGCTATTATCCAAATTATGAATATTAAGATGCCATTCCTGCACTTAATGTAATTATTATTGCATTCAAACATCAATACTTCAATGATTTTTTTTTACATAGATAGTTTTTTCCTTCTTCATGTTTTTTTTTTATTTACCAAATCTGTATGATGATGAGAGGAATCCCATTATGCATCATGTGCTTATTTTTACTTTCAATTTTTAGCAAGCCTACAAAAAACAACAAAAAAATGTAATAAATAATTTACCTTGAATGACTTAGCTGAATATACAGTGAACAGTGAATACCAATGTACTAAATCTCTGCATTGGTCTGTTTTTATAGGTCTACAATATGGTTACTTCCAATTAATTGCTTCCTCCAGGGAGGTGGCGGAAAGAGTTAATTGCAATCCAAAAGTTAAATATCCATTAATTTTAAATTGTCAATTAAGTCTTCACCGCCATGAGCTACATTTCCAACTAAAACGCAAATAGAGAATCAATCAAGGGATTTGACAGCAGAAGGAAACACGGGCAAATCGCAAATTGTTTCTAAATAATTAAGCGTCTACAATCTTCTCTGAAAACGATGTTTCCAGAGATAGTTTTCATTTCGGAGAGACGCTGGAATTCCGAAGTGGGTGGAAAAAGAAGGCTGCATTTTTAATTAGAAAAAAATTCAATTTCACAAATAGAAAAGTAATAAAATGGATATGCAATTAAATTCCTTTGAAGATAATTCCGATGATCTCAAGGGAGTAAGTTGACATTTGATTTTATTCCTTTGTCAAACCGAAGATAAAGCTACACTGATAGCCTACATAAGTATCTCTATTTAAAGAATAACGACATTGATGTCACTTATTGAGATGAAAAAATCCAAGAAATTCAATAATTCAAAGTCATTATCTTGAAACTGAAAAGCGCAAGCCTCAGATCTAAAGCTAAACAATTTCATAATTTGACAACATAAGTGATAAAAACGTCTTTTTCAATGCCAAATACTGCCACATTTGGAAGAAATCTTTGTTGCATGTTGCGTATGGACAAAAATAATTTGCTTCTCATCTTATGTTTTCAGAAAATAGCAAAGGTTTATACATGTAGAGCAGACAAATCACATTTTTAATTTAATTTTATTTATGTTATAGGCGTTATTCACGCAAATAACCAATGATATATATTTATCCAAAAAAATTTAGTTGCAAAAAACAAATGCATTCGATTAGAAAAACATTTGTAGTCTAATAAGTCAAATCTTCATATGTAATATTCAAATCCGTCAGGTTATTATGTGTTATACTGGAAAGTTATTCACTAAAAGCACTTGAATATAGGCATGGGAACTCGCAAAAGTATTACCTTATAGTTGTATCGAATTAGAAGTATATTTTGAATCGTCCAACCAGGGTTTCCCGAACATTTCAACGTCTCCAAGGCGATTTTTAAGTGCATGTTTTAGTTAACGTTAGACATGAGTGTATAAGCAGTTAAACCGAGTTAGGTGCAATGGCTAATTATTTTACATTTTTAATGAAAATTTCTTCGCAGCAGTACATTTGACGGCATGTTTTAAATCCATTGCCGCACATCCACTGGAGATTTCTAGCTGCGCAAAAACGCATGTAAATAGGCTCATTAGCATACAGATGAGTCCGTGCCGCATAACAATAACGATAGCAGGGATTTGGCAGCCATCAGAGCGCCGCGCAACGTGCAAAGGATCAAACGACGTAGTTCAAATTCCACATCAGGAAGAATCAACGACGTGCGACAAATTATGACATGGAAAAAATTGCTCGACGTGTGTTCGTCGCAAGGCCGGCAACCCAATTAACATGCCCTGTGGTGAAATTATGTTCGTTTATTAAAGTTAGGCTTAGCGGCACAAACAAGATTTGAACATGGTGTGATTCCTTGTGATGTGTTCGCAAATTCATCACAAAAGTGGTGCAGCCGTTGCCCTTTTCCTACATTTGGGTATGGTGAATCTCTCATCATGAATGATGAATAGTCAACTTTTTTCAATGGACTGAGGCTGAGTTGAAGACAAATGATAGTCGACATCTGGATATCAAGGAAATATGTATCACTACAAAGTTCCATTATTTTGTACACGACCTAACATATTAGTCTCGTAATGTCCACGCATGACATTTCAAAATTTATTTCCACTCCTTTGATAAAATGGAAGGCAATATAGGGGCTTGGCTAAAGGACAAAAATGATGACGTGATATTCACGGTGGTGTAAACAAGTTTCAATTAATTTTTATTATACTTGTAAATAGTCTAGGAGCTATTAGATAGTTTTACAGCAAGTAACTGTTTATATTAAATGGGGAGGTGATTGGAGAAATTTTATGGATGTGACACTATTGCTCCACTGAGATACAAAATTCTGTAGAACTGTCAATATTTTATTGAGAATTCATCGGGGAATAAAATACACTACACAAACAGCCTTGTTGAAATTGATATTGTGGCACAGCTCGGCATCGGCACTTGTTTATTGCTCGAAATTCACTCATATTTGGTATCTTGGACAATTTCTGGTTCTAATTCACTATCTTCGATATTTGTTCGTGAGAATTTCTACTAGACCAAACCTTAATTTCTGTAATCCTGTAATTGTAATCTGCAATTTCATTTATCTTGGTTTGGCTCAAGCCAACAAGACCTAGTTTTAATGTGACCAAGTTTTATTCCCAAAAATCTCATTAAAATCTAAAAGGCGTTTACTGAATGTTTTTACAGGCGCCACATGATAATCTGTCTACATGCATTGTGCACAAGCTGGGGATTCCCAGGGAATTTAGAAATGTTTTGTTGGTGAAGATATGCAAATTAAAATCCTTCAAATGCGATTACTCGTGTTAATCCAATATTAATCCAACGCGTTGGCAGCGTATCAACAATCCATGAATATCATCACAATGGAATAATTACATCACATGGACTCTTTGCCAGAGCTCTATCTATGAAAAACCGTAGCCAATTCTTTTACAACGACTGTCAAATTTAATCATATTTAAATTAGAAATATGTAGTGATGCATCCACAAAAAAAAAGTATTTACACCAAGGATATAATTAAACCTACCAACTCCCCTAAATACTCATATTTTCAATTTAAAGACTGCATCAATGAATGATATGAAAAAAATAGAAATATCAAGCAGAAATGCAATTTGTAATTTATTAAAAATACATAAGAAGCTTTTACAATTATTAGTGGTAGTTATCTCACTGGACAAAAAATTAGAAATTATTCCACGACGTTAACTAGGTTGGAAAACTAGATTTCTAGATGTTTCTAACATCAAAACTAATCGGATTAGTATAGAGACCGTGCTGAGGGAATTCATTCCAACTAAACATAGGATAAAAGGTTTACAAAATCTAGGATTAAAAAAGTAGTGCGGTGGAAGCAAGTTTGTAAAACTTTTCGATAACAGCTAGAGAAAATTAGATCTTGTGGAGTACGAGTATTCTATTAAGAATAAACTTGTGTAACTTGCAATTTCAATAGATCTCTACTTCAAACTTCATTATACCAGATTTCAACTTTTTTGTGTCGGAATGTACTCCAATGTGCGTCATTTGTGAAACTCGTATCCGACAAAGAAACTTTGCCAATGTTAATTCCGTCAGAGCCAAAAAAATATACATAAAAAAAGATTGAAAAGCTCTGAAACGTTCTTTGTAAATAGTAAACATACGCCGAAAGCATATTTTTTCCATCAATACAAATTTCATCATTAGATATTTTTATAAGCCTCTGAGCAAATATCTAAAGTAATTAGAAGCAAAGCTTTCTAATTCATATATAACTGAGCAAATTTACTTCTTAATCTTTAATTTCACTTCAGTTTCACGCAGAATGGCAAAAAAACTTCAAGTTATACGAGCGTACAAGAGGTTTTCAATGTTAAATTTTACAGTATCAAAGTGAAATACAGGATATTGCGCCTTAATGCAATCTGACAAAAAGTATTAGTCAGGATCGACATTTCACTATTTTCATCATAAGGAAAATAATATAAAAATTCCCATGACTGCATAAACAAACCGTAATTTATAGGTAATGTCGTCACTAATATTTTCACAGTAATCTACAACGTATGCCATCTAATAATGGCACGACTTTAGTTTTACACACAATTAATTTGAACTCGCCAAAATAATATTTTCCGCATAATGACATCACGTACCCATCTTACATTGAAAACGGTAATTACATATGCACCAATAGGATGAGTGACGACATACCAAATTACCTTATTACAGATGACGTCACCAATCATTATTATAGATTGTAAAACAATTTTTCAATTACCGCTGCGGAAATACAAAATATGCTGATTCTAGCTACTTTTAAGCAGCATTATTTCAAAACGACAAATGGCCAAAATTACCTTTGTTTTAATGTTGCACGAACATCAGATAAAATGAATAGTTTCGGGAAATTCGTTGTAACTCTTATTTTTATACTTGAGATTTCCAAGCATCATAATAGACAAGTGACTATTGCATAAATTTGCTCAAGTACCAGGTTCATACAGTTGAGTATATGAATTTATTCTTTAAATAAGTGCCAAGTGACCCGGATGAAAAATCTATTGATGGCTGAGTTCTTGTTTTGCAGGTGCCACGCAATGGTCATACGTTTGGACCATATATGATTTTGAATCACCATAATATATAGCTATGTGTGGGCGATATTAATCAAACGAATAACCATGAATGGACCTAATTAACCTTTTTAGAATTCAAGTTTTCATATCAGGGGCATTCTGTAGTGCAAATTGGAAAACATTGGCATTTATGGCTAAATATGCGCTTATGGGGACGTAATGTGTATGTCCGGATGTACCCAATTTCTGGTCTAGCCATATATAGAATAATTCATATATTTTATGTCTCTATAATACAAAGTCCATAAATGCTGCAAGATGTTAGAAAAAAATGCTACAAAACCATTTTTATACGTGTAAATGCATTAAGTTTGGCTTCTTTTACTTCAAGTAAAAGAAGCCAAGTCTGACAGGTGTGGTCTAACCACATACAAATACGTCATATACCGTTTATGTCCATAAATCCTTTTTCCATGTTTTCTAACATGTTGCAAAACAAAAGTTTCTGAAGTTTCAGGTCTGGCTTCAGTTACTACAAGTGTTATTCAGCACAGTAAACGCAACAAGTAAACGCTCGACACTGCCGACGTTCATTGTGATTAAAAAAGACCTTTAAATTATTAACTACCACTATTCTCTCCTTGATTTCTTTTGTGAATATACTTTATCACCGATAATTGAATTTTAAAATTCCCCATGGAAAAAATGTCTAAACTAATCCTTCTAGTACTTTTACGGTACTCATGATTAAAAGATTTGGAAAAAAAACGTCATCACGTGTTAAACGTGGAAATTTACTTGGCCAACAAATGGAATTGAAAATTACGACTGGTTAATGTTGTCATAACCCATAAAAATGTCCATGTTTTGGTCAAAGACCAAACGTAAAGAAATCATTGCAAATCTATATATATGTGAAGTAAGTATACTACATGTCATTGATGTAGAAAGCGGTTACCTGCTTCTTAGCCTGTCCGTGACGGCGAGCAGCGGCAGGCCGGCGGCGGCGCAGTTGGGGTCCGAGTGGCGGCTCCGCTTTCGCGTCGGCATATGGTTTGGCTTGGCCGGAGAGCCGGCGTCGTGAGCGGCGACGGCTGGTGTGGGCGACGCCGCGTCTTCTCGCGTCGGCGGCGCCACTGGGAACGGGAAAGTGTAGCGACAGACCGACCACAACAGCACCATGATAGCTAGCATGTCCGGCGGCCAACGGACGGTGCTTCAGGCGGCAGAGGAGCCATGTTGGGCTGCGGCGGCGCTCGACCTCAGGTCGTGGCGACGACGGGGACGCGCACATCCAAAATGCGGCATGATCCGGACGACATCACCGCGACGCGAGCACAGCGACGCTCGGCACAAGCAACAGCAGCAGCAGTAGTAATAGCAGCCTATGGCGGCTAGCGTCGTCGCACAAATGCGGCGTATCCATGGCGATGGCAGGCTCTGCCCAGGTCTTCTTTATATGGTAGTTGATATGGCGGTACTTGTTGGACTCTTATAGTTTACTCTGTTGAACTTGCGGTGGAAATGGGCAGAGGGGAAACCCTTGTTTACAGAGGTTGCTTCAACGACATCCGAGGCAGCGTGTGGGCATCGTGCGGAGTAAAGGGCACTAGGGCGGGATCCGTTCTATCGAGAATTCTCCAGGGATAGTTAACGGTTGCGTAGAGGCGGCGCTCGTGAAATTCAATGCGTTTCGACGGCTCTTATATTAATGCTACGTCAAGTATGGCTAACTGCTGTATTTGTGGTCCAAATCTAATGGCGGAAAACGAAGAATGTCGGATAGCCAAGTAAAAGTTTAGCTGTATGGAATGATCACGCAGGATCGAACATCGGATTTACAGCATCCTTTTTCTGTTTGCTCTGCCTTGAAGCGTGTCGATTAGGTATGGAGACTGCTTCTGGTGAAGAAATTTTGATTGTGGCTTGATGGGTTGGTGATGGGTGAACTCTTCTTGGAAGGGTGGTAGTGGTCTTTTAAACAACAATATTGTTGGCATTTGGACTGTAGCACAGTGCGTTTCAACCTTTTTAATCCCACTGTACACACCAAATGGCGCTAAAATTTTGTTTGGCACACTGAATAAGGAAGGAGTCCTCAGCCAAAATTGTCATGGCACACCATGAGTTTTCAAGTCAAGGTTTTTTCACCTTTTCTCAATGAAAATAAAGAAAAATCTTTAGATGAAATAATCTGCTTTATGCTGAACATTTTTAATGTCTTCTATTTACAAAAGTACATTGAAGGTTAATTTTCGAAGTTTTCGAATACTTAAGGGCACACCTGTAGACCCTTCGTGGCACATCGGTTGAAAAAACATTACTGTAGCAGAACAGGTTGGTGGTTGATAGGTGGTGCAAGATAACTGCTCTCTTTCCAGTATATCTAGCTAATTTGAGTATCCATCTCCAGGGATTAACTACAATTCAGTTCAATTCAGTGCGTCAGTCAAATTGGTGAATGAGTATCCATGTTTTCATTACCATACTATTTTAACAGCATGCATCAAGATTAGCATAGTCGACTTTTAGAATGGCCTAAAGTTAGACAGCACCAGTATACACTGAGGTAATGCCGATATTAAGGTGATATTAAGTGGTTTGACGAAAATAAACACCAAAACATTGGTTTGATCACTCAATGTCGTGTTAAATACCTTGTTTTCAATTTGCAATCAATATTTGAAACAACAAGCTGTATATTTAACAACGAAGCAGTTCATTTTGACCAAATTCTAAACCGTGAGTCAGGTTAAGCTGATGAGTTTAATCACAAATCGGTGAAGCTTATAATGGCTTAATAGTGGACACGTTCTACATGAAAGGGCTATACAGTATATATCCACTGGTTTATGCGATCAATGGACGAATTGAACGGAAACCAAAATCCGGTTCACATTCAAGGTGTTCAGGAGCGGCAATAACATTTCTCGAAAAGCACTGACAAAATTAAATTTTCCACCATCAAGTTTTCCTCGGCTTTTCCCAGGATGCAAATCGGCCTTGGGAGACAAGTATACCAGGAAAATTGAATTTCTTCATTTTGCTGACGTCCGAGTTTTTATCATTACGTTGAAAGCGATTTGCAATCAGTGAAAGTGCGGACGTTTACATCGTAGTCGAGGTAATCCGGACATTGCATGTCATTAGTTGGTGTGAAATAATTCTTTGGGAGACAGTCCAGGGATGGGTTTTCAAAAAAGCATCCAAATTACGTTTTAGCGAAGTACTGAATCCTGCAGAGGTTTACAGTTTTGCAACCAGTACATTCCAAAAACAAACCAATGTAATTGTTATAACACCAAGTTGTCCAGAAATTTCAGTTGTTCCTTTTATCTGTCACTGCAGCTTTAATGGAATTTCAATCCTTTCTCTCTCCAAAGTGAAAAATGGAGGCTATTTCACAGCGTTGGTAATCCGCGTTAATTCCAGGTGAACGTCATATAACAAAAGCTGTTGATTTTGTTCACAATGCCTCGTGCTATGATCGATTTGCCATTGGTCCGTCCATTTGAACTAGTTCCAAAAAGATCGTATTATATATATATATATATATATATAAAAGCACTTTGACGAAAGAAGGCGAGAGCGGATAGAGTTTTAAAAAGGCCATTCGACAATTACCAGCAACCTATTTGCACGAACGCGTCATCTTCGTGCGTCTACCATGACGTCATAATCAACTTTGGAAGGCTCCCAGACTTAAAACCTTCATTGATTGTGAGAAAATACCTCGTGTGCGAATTCTCATACACAGAACATGTTGCCACTAAAGCATTTGTGCAATAAAAAAAAATAAAAAGAACTAAATAGGGGAATTTTAGTCAATGCTTGGATTTGCGAAAATTGGGTTATTTCGCATCGATGATGGGAAGATGAAGTTCGCTAAAAAGCTGAATAGATAAACTAGAAATTGGCTTAAAATGTTTCCACAACGGATATAAGACGTGCACATATCGAAGGAATGATACAAACGCAATCCTTTGCATACTTTAGACAGCCATCTAAAGTTTACTTGGAATTGTTCAGGAACCTATACCTATAAACGACAACTGTCTTCAGGTGGGGAAAAATGCAATATTGTAATTAAAACAATGCATTTTCATTTCTTAAGGATGTATTGAACATATATAAAAGACTACTGTTTGTAGGCGACAATAAATTCAATTTAAATTTTCAAAATAAACATACTATGGAATGTCAAATTGCATTAAGTAATAATTTGGTATTCCAAATAAAGTGGTTTGATGTGCAAATGAATTTCAAGATGGCCGTTGCAATGTCCCGCTTTTAAAAAAAAGACTATGCTTACTGTCTTATTGGCCAAGATGTTCCAAAAATTACATCGATGCAACTATGCCATTTGAAAATTCTCCAAATCCAATAAGTACAGCAATTACTCGTTAAGCGGATTTCAAGATGGCTGCCAACTGAATAAATAACAAGGAGTAGATATCAACCACCGTATCAAATAGAAGTGAAACCATAATTTATTTTAGACTCATGCACTGCATTACCGACTACTCCGTAAATTCGATAAAAATCCTGATGGCGTATCTGAATACAAATGCAGCGGATTTTTGAAGTGGGCATAGATTTGAAAAGCCAAGAAAATGCTGCTCTGCTCCGTGAAATATTGCCCGATATCGACAATCGATATTACGAGTGTCGAAATACCGAAATTCGTTTTGAAAAAATATTGGGAAATAATCCAACCTGCATAACTTGGCAACGACCTTTATAGCACCATTGTATAGCAGTGACATGGCGTCATCTACTGATGTAAATTTCAATTGCCCAGTTTTGGTAATTTCAAACCAAAATAGCACAATGTGCAATTTCAAAACGGTAAACCGAATTTGCATTTCAAAACTTATGTATCCCATGTGTTTTTGTTGTTGTTGTTGTTGTTGTTCTTCACAAAGTGATGAACCATATTATCATAGCACTTTATTTCAGAATAAAGAGAACATGTGCGAAAAAAGCAGCACAAATGCGACAATTTGTAGTTCGTTGCATTCATGAAGGGAAAGCTAATTCAATTTCAGAGTGGATGGTGTGCGTTGGTGTGTTCTACAAGCTCCACACGTTAAAAGAAATTTAAGAAACAATTTCCAGATAAAAAAAACCACTATTCCTGGAATTACTCCAGTAATCGATTTTCTAGTATTATCATGACGATGAATGCTCTATACTTAGTGTAAAACGTACTGACATTTGCATTGGTTGTTGATGCAACCTGAAATACCATTTCCAAGAACTTTAATGTATACAAAAAATTAACATTAGAAAATACTAACTATAATGTCAATTTACTGTCTACAATGACTGTTTCTATTTGTAACAAGTCAAATCAATGCCATTTGAAAGATACACTGTATTTTATCTTGAGCATGCTCGTGTTTATAATGGCACAAACAAACATTTTGTTTGTATAAATTGATCAGGATTGTTAGATTACTGCATTAAATTACACCCATAATAATCTATAATTCCTGTAATTCCACAATCAAACATGGAAAAGTGCGGCTTCTAGAAAATCTTCGTTATTATAAAAAAACCCATTTCTGAATATCAGAAAGACAAGACATTTTAAAAACAAATTCCTGTAAAAAGTGACATTTCCACCGACATAATCCGACCCCATTTCAGCGACATAAAGGAGAAATTTATAATGTTTTATAAAACTCCATAACAGAATGCCATCCAAATTTTGGGAGAACTAAAAAATTCATGATTTGGGAGAGACGTCATGTATAAAGAAAGTAAGAGAATATAAAATCATAGCTTAAATCAAATCTTTTACACCTTTTCTCAAAGCTCTGTGGCACATCTGGGGACCCTTGGCGATAAACCGGTAAAAAAAAAATTTGATCCAAATCTGGGGCTCTTGAATATTTTATAATAGATGTGAAATAACGGTTGTTGTCTTTGGCTATAATAGATGTTTGTTGTACTTATGTTTTGAATAATATGGCGAATGGATGAGCAGTGGAATATTATAAGAGCCTATGTAAGTGAACTTGTATTGAATAACACATGCATCTGATGGCTGCCATGGTATAGAATAAACCTTTTGTTGTTTTAATGTGTATAATAAAGATTAATCCATAGAACTATACCGAAAACCGTTATTATTCATGTATCTACAGTAGCTTGTATAAATATTCTATTTTTTGAAATAACTGCATAATGAATAATAAGCTGAAGTTTGTTTTTGAAATTTATGTAATATTATCTCATAAAAATCAATTCACGGTACATTAATTACATATTTGAATTATCTCAAACATTTGTTGGAGCGTTTGTATATTAAAAATGCAACATAATGCAACATGAAACGATGTTTACATTTCAATTAAGTTAATTACTAAAAATTTCAAGAAAACCAATAATTGGATTATGCCACAAATCTCAGCGAGGCATGCTTTTAATTAACAAAAAAAATACCACAAATATTTTTTTGCTGATAATATGTAATGTATAATTATATATGCGTCGAAAATTCACGTTTTGTTTCAATTGTAAATCTGCTTTGATTAAACAATGTTATCGAATATTCATTATGTGAATAAAACAATGCAACTACTATTTTAAAAACGCATTATCTAAATGTTTTGTGTCCATTATATTTAGGAGAAATCGAAATTACCGCCAAAAGCATATCAAAAATTGCAAGCATATAAAAAAATATACAAAAATTCAATATTGATTATTGTTGATGGAATAGTCAAATACACCCAATCTGCTAGTAATGTAAACAAAGTTTAGGATAGCACATAATCAACACTCGATTCCCCTATCCTTGAGTAAACAAACGTCCAAAACTAAATACGAGTTATTCAATATATTTATGAATATGATTTTCATATTAAATCAGGTTTTAGAATAATATCCACTTCATTAAATAATTTTCTCTTTTATATAGTACAGTGAACAACATTTGAGAAGAATAAAAGCCATACATTTAGTCAAATTTGATTCCAAAGTTGCCACTGCTATACAGCAGCATCTTATACAGAAAGTCACAAGTTGTGTATTTTGTTAGTATCTAATCTACATATTGTTATCGCAATAAGTTGATGATGACACACCAAATTTTGGGCTACGTAATTCGTGATAAGATGACAAAATCGAAACTACAGAAACTGCAAGTAAATCCCACGAAAGTCCAGATAGGGATTTTCAGATGACGTTGTCATCCAAAATAGACGATGCACCTTGTCATTTATACTATTCCCAGAAGAGCAAAGCGTCACCGAGGTTTAAATGTTGTCATGATTAGAACATTCAGCTTCCCCAACTGTTTTCCATTTAATTAGGCGCCTGCATATACATACATTATCTAAGGTTTCGCGATGGCATGCTTCTTAGAAAGATAGCATACCAAATCAAGTTCAAAGCTTTTTGTAATCATATCAAACATGAAACCGCCTGTGTCTGTGTCAAAGTGATAAGTATTTAGATAACCGGCGATGATACATGTAGTTTAGCTTCCATTTTATACAGGGTGTCTACTTCAATGAATCTCAAGGGTAATGGAAGTTAGACAAACGAATTTCAGGCAGTGAAAAACACATTAGGAGTTATTTTCATTAAGCAACATGCGGAAACTGTATTACATAACATCAAAATTCGGCGTCAAATTGCAATTGAAATAAGTCACATTTATTGACAAATTCTAAAGTGTTTACTTGCTGGTAATACGCATGGAATTTTAATTTAAGTGGCTTTATAAATATTTTCCAAATACCCATTGGAGCATTTTAACCATACCTATTTTTATTTTTATTGATAGACCTCATGATACCTCATCATGCAAAAATTATAGGTTGGATATTACAGGAAACTGTTGCAGTTTAATGATTACAGGTTGGAATAAATTGTTGTTGCCAACTTGCAATATGTGGCTAAAATACAGTCAAAAAACAAAATGACTGATGCATGCACCATGTACAATGTACATATGTATATTACGAAGACGCTGCAGTTTTTTTTTTTTACTACAGCTGTTCAGCTACATCGTGACAGAAAATGTCAAGTTCACTACCACCATCTCTTGCTAAAAACATTATTCATCTACCCTAATTTAATAAGATTATTTTCATGCATACTTGCAAACAACGTTATTAGATTTAGTCATGAAATTAAGAATACAAAGTTGCAGTCTATGCAGCATATTAACGTATAGTGTTCAGAAGGATGAAGAAAATCAATAGACTATATACAGCTTTATCTCTACAAATTTGGATAATTAAGCGAGCATCATATTATGAATATAGATATTTTTGCCTGTAATTGCACGAGAAAAAAATTATGCTCTGGGGTCTATATCTGGATTCGAGATTGAATAAGCTGAAGACTTAATATACATATCGTGGAGCAAATTGGGCTCATCCAAGTACAGAAAAAAATTTAGAATGCCATCTCCTTGGTAATAGATGGATATGGGGCATTCTAGATATGATATTTCGTAACTATGAAGAATTTTGGAACAGATTCTTCAAAGGTAATAAAGCGCAAAGAATGGATAATCCATTCGTGTTTAAACACACATAAAACCATAAGATTGATTATATAACCCTTGCGTGCTCTACCAGTAGTTCGCATCAGATACTGTAATCAATCACATCGTCATTCTTTAACAATAAGCCATTACGATAAATCAATCGCGCCAATGACGCCTTATATAACTGATAATTGCATATTTGTGCTAATTTTGAGATTGATTTATATACCAAAAATGAGTAATAAAGATGTACAAATTCTATGAACTATAATTCTATCAGAATGATTTATATGTCTATCGGAATTATTTGATGCGTTACATAGTTTTACTATAAGATAAGGTATATATAGCGTTACGGTTATCTACTAACATATTGTCAAAATGGTACATTTGGAATTTTTCGGTTTGTGTGGCTTTTAATCGAACATCAAGCCTTTGATAATTTATTAAAGACATGATTATTATTCCAAACAAAAGCAGATCAACGTAGTATTAAAAAGTATAGTTATTGCAAAGTTTTGTTTATTATTTGTTGTTAAATCAACAATCCAGCATTATGAATGGGAAAGTTTGAATCCAAAATATGTAAATTATCATTAGCAAATATTAGTGTTCTACCTTTTTAGGTTGACGATTGTTCGATGACGGCGTCCAGAGCTGAAAAATATCCGAATTCAACAAAAAATTCAGTAAAAAAATCTATCAGAGCCACGATTTTTTCTATTTTCTCGTAAATATATTACCGGTTCCAAGTAATAGTAGAAAATTTACGAAAATGGGTTAGTTGCACTACTGCGCCTACTCGGTTTTGTTTCATTTCTTTGGCAAGAATAGCACTCATCTTGCTTACACAAAGATTAACTCATTAAGTCCTATTAGCTAATTTAAAAGAACTACTATACAAAACAAAATTAGATTAACTAAGGTAATGAGCATCGAAAATTGCGTCTTGCACTTGCACGGGTAGGTTTTGAACTGAGCCAACAAGATACACTCTAATATAAAAAATTATAAACCAAACATCTGATAACTATATCGATAAGCATCGTTATCGCAAACATGAGTATCGTAAGACAATAGAGCGTAAAAGATATCACAAAATTACGTGATACTCATATTACTACTATATTTATATTTACAGATATACGATCAATTTTTTTCGAAGATCAAATTGATTTTTTTTTCTACTAAAGATCAAAACTATTACTGTTTCAATTGCAGCTGCAGTTGAATCAAACCTGACCTTGTGGGCAAAATAAATAACCAATGATGTTCAAATAAGTAAATTCAATTGTCTGGTAAAAATGACATAATCTGCTACCATCAATTATATACAAATTAGAACACGTCTCGGGATGTCAAAATTATTACAAAACCTAACAGCAGACTATCATTTACAGTATCGGCCATTCAGAAAATATTTGTACTTTTAATTATTTGAACTCGAGATGGATTTTCATTCATTTATAAGACGCGGAAAACCTTTTAAAGAACTAATGCGTTTTTTATCTCTCGAAGTCAAAATTATGAAGGCATACAATGAATGAACTTTTTTTCTTGATTAAATAGAGCAAAACAAGGTTTGAATAAAATAATCTGCTCTATGATGAACACTTCTAATATGTTCTGCAGTATGAACAATTAGAAAGTAGAAGATACATTTTCGACCTTTCTGCAAACTGCTGCGGCACACCAGATGAAAACCAATGGGTTGCTTTGTTTATACAAAATGTACAGTATATACTGCATGCAAGTACATAATTTTGCAGCACGTTTCTAGCATTTGGTCCCTTTTAAAACGCAAATTCATCTATATCTTTGGTGGAAACAATTTACACCATACAGACCTGTATAGTCAGTAAACGCATTTAAAAAGTACCTAAGTTGGCCACACAGGTCCGTGCAAATCGAAATTGGCACGCGATCACTTCAAAGGCATTAAGTTCCATTCCGGCTGTCATTGATATAAAATTGTAGATAGCAACGATCTTGTTTCAAACCTATTATCATCATCCATACGAACTAATAGTGGGTCGTTGCACCATACCCCAACATGCTTTAATCGATATTTATTATAATTCTGATTTTCAACAAGCTATAAAGGCAACCTTCGCAAATAGTTGGATGCAATTCAACTTTAAAAGTAGATGTAACAATGTCAGAGTTGCAAATTTGCAATGCACGAGCTGGCAATATGACCAAACGTTACCATTCTTGTAGGATCAATCAAAAAGTAGTAGAATGCTTACCGTGTTCTCGAGCGATAATAAATGTAGTCTTGCGCCCCGATGGAGTCACAACGACTTACGGATGCTCTTCGAAAACGGAAATTCTTATCCACCATTTTTCGATGTTCAGAAACAACTGCAAGCAAAACTGAAGATGTATCGAGGCACAATATCCAAGTCCAAGTAGAAAACCCCAGTTTTCTGAGCAAATTTCCAGCTCGAGTTGGGCATGGAGCTTATGGCGCTAATAAATGTCGAGTTTCAGCATGCCATTCGTTAATGTAGTCCCTGGAAGGACGATGCGGCGAGGTTTTATTTCATTTACAACTCTATATATCACGCGTGGTTACAATAAACTAGGCCTAAGTCAATATTATATAGCCTCCTCGACCCTCGTGACACAGAAAAGAAGGAAAAGATAACAGTTCCCTTCCAGAACTCCAATTACCTGTTGGCGCCCTAAGAAAACAAGCCTTTGGCTGCTATGGATTTAATTAAAACATGAAAGAATGGGGGATGCAGCGCAGGCCACAATGATAATTAATGGGAAAATAAGAAAAACGAAAAAACTAGGAAGAAAACAAATGGCAGAAGCGCCACCTATGGAGATATTTGTTTTGATTGTCCAATGGAAAGAACCACTAAAAGAAATTGCTGGGCAACAAAAGCAGGTCAATTCGACGAAAGAATGAATACAAGAGGGGTTTAGAAAAAAAAAAAACCACCTTTGATGTTAATGGTGGGAGTACCTCTGAGGGGGCACCTCAAATGTCAACCAACACCAAGAAACGGTAATGCAGAAACATGTCACGTTTTTCAGTGCAAATTAGTAATCAGAACAGGTGGGTGAGCCTCTTGCTGATCCTTCAGAACAGTAACTAACAGGTCACTCAACTAGATTTTATAAGACTGCAAGGATCCATTCTTATTTTGAATCCCAATTGCACGTACCTCCAAATGCAAGGTAAATAAACAAAGTCAATTTCAATGGAAGTATATTATACAAAGTTCATGAAATGACCAAAATATGCAAAATTTGAGAAGATTAAGTCTTGAGTAGATTATCAAATTAGCCTCTTATAATCATTATTTTCAAATATAAGCAATAGAAGATAAAATAAAATTACAGTTCATAAACTCATTCCATTTTACATTTAAGTCAAGTTTATTTAATTTACAAACTTATCTTCTAAAATTACCTTCTGAAAATGTGTGTGGAAAAACTGGTTTCAGTCCCCCTAGTCACAACAACTTGAAAGTACATTACAAAAAAATGAAATAAAATTTCTTTCCTTTATGCTGCACATATATCAAGTGACGACTAATCAGACTGCATGGTTCAGTTAAAATTAACGTTCTATTAAAACATGTAATGCATATGGTTTATACACACAAAACAGTTAAATCAAATATGTATCTCAATATAGGAATAAACAGATAACAATATCTCTGACGTGTCTGGCTTTCGTTTTTGCGATCTACTATCATCGTAATTTTATCAAAATTGTTTAAATTACAGTGACGCAGCTCAAGCAAAAGCAGAGTAGACGAAATTGAAAGAAAGTTCAACTAAAGCATAGACTATGATAAACCTAACAAGTACCCATACTTTCTAAAACTACAGTAATAAAACAGTGCTTTTATGAGCTGCATTTTGGTGTTAAAACATTAATCACCTGTTGATAAAACTGACAAGCAACATGAAATGAATTCAGTTCACGGGTGAGTGCACATGGGTTTAAGAATGACGTTTTACAAACATGAAATGAATAACACTTCGAGTATGCTCATTGGCAGAGTTTTATGCTTGAAAAGTCACTGAAAATCAAGTATGGATGCACAGGGACGCGTAATCATCGTGTGGAAAATCAATAGCATAAATATTTATCATGTGTACCAGGTACATTTCCTCGACTCCATGCGACAAAAGCTAGGGATTTTTAAATAATCGATAAAATCGAGAAAGCCAGGGGTTCAAACGGTGCTGCCATCTTTGACATAAGCACGCAGTTCATCTGTACAATTAAACTGGCTTTGCATTGAGACTATACAAGTATTTTAGGACATCTTTTACTGAAAAACTTGAGATAATTTCATAAATCTCTGACATGCCACCAGAAATTTTATAAACAAGGAAATTTATAAATTAAGCTACTGAGATAAGGTTTTGTTGTGCCATCAGTTTGATATAATGCATTCAAAAAAATGTTACTATTTTTACCAGCATTTTGGGATATTTTTCGATGAAAAACCAGAGATATACCATCCAAAATTTTATAAATCAAGGAAATTTATCCATTATGCCACTGTGAGGACGTTTGGTTGTACCTACAGTTTGGTAACTAACAAAGATACAAATGCTACCATTTTTACCAATTTTTTTAAACATTTTCACTGAAAAAGCTGAGACAATTTCATGAATTGCAGGCATCTCTTGAATTTACGATATACCACCTACATTTTTATAAAGCAAAGACAATATCCCCATTATGCATGAATGTGCCATGGAAATTTCAGCACTTTGTCTAGTGTGCCGTGAGTTGAAAAACACTGAATCAAAGTAGAGGATACTCGAACAGAGAAGCTTGACGGTTTAGCGGTTCAGCAGATTTGCACTGATGCGTGCGGAAAAATTGTTGACCCACTTTACTGTGTATCAAATCAGTAAGTTACGTTTGTCTACTATTTATTAACTGCTGCTTGGCTAGCCGCTTAACCGCCATCCTTTTAGAAAATGAATCTTCAACCTTGACATTTTCATTTCAAAATATATAACACATTTTTTCCCAGGTGGTACTTTCGAGGCTCGGAATTATTCAAATAAAGCTGATAATAAGAAACTAGATAGTTTCATTTATTCATCACTATTATTTTTAATTCAAATATTTCTCAGAATGTACAAACACGTAAAAGATTTTTTTTTGCTCTGAAGGGGGATTACAACCTTATCCCTTTCAATGGGAAAAATTTGCAAAGACACTCACAGTCAAACGCAAAAAGATTAAATAAAAATAAAAATTGTTTAAAATAGCTTTATAAATCAGCAAGGTACTGATCGTGTCATTTTTCACGTTAAAATAGTATTTTTTCTTAAATTAAATTATTATTTGAATTTTTGCACTCATAACTTGCCTATCCCAAGGATAGGGTTGTGATACCTCTTATCCAAACTCGTGAATCATATCGAAGTCACATTTTTAGGCAATTAATCGGTAACTACTTGTATATTTTATCTAACAGATTATTTTTATAGACAATCCCTAAATGTGATTGCTCATCAAAAACCGGTCGAGTTTGCAATCAATCTTAATTATATCATTTTTATTATCACTTACTATATAACTGCGTTCAACTAAAAACAATTTTTGAACAAATTACGGCATCTAAAATAGATACCTTTAAGTTGATGAGAATTTAAAGAAACTTACTTCCGTATTCGACTGCAGCAAGTCTGGTAAGATCTTAAAATCTAGACGGACCTGATTTTGTAATTAAAAAATGTCTCCGCAAATAGCAGCAAATTGGTTCAGTTAATTAATAACTGAACATGCGTTAATTCTGTAATTCTAAGTCAACATTGTCTTAACCGAGTTTTAATGGAAGATAATAAAAGGGTATCTCATTGAGTAAACCATTCAACATAAAATTATAGAATATCGTGTTTTTGCAAAACTAATCTAAGAACATTTTACATCTATTTAATGAAATTTATTGAATGTTAGAAATAGACGTGGAATGCTCAGCTTCAAATTTAGCCTTTTGCCACCCATAAAGTAATCGATACCAGTGTGGAAGCGTTTTGCCGACTGGTCAACAGATGGCGCCGCACGGCCATGACTACCGTGTTGCCAGATCTGCGTGCCATCATCCAGGATCGATCACCAATGATGTAAAGCAGATTATCGCGTTATGTATCGCATCAACGATTCCTGGGGTCTCGAACACGGGCTAATTTTACGGTCTGCGAAATCTATGGCAGTAAAATGCTCGCCAATCCACTTGATGCCCGCAATTATGACAGATTAGGCTACTGGAATCACATAGAGGGATATCACCAAAGTACAAAATAAATCCTCAAATTAATCCGCTTTTGCCCTTTATATCGCACGTCCGATTTTATTACATGGAAGATTTAAAATTTCACCCCACGTGTTTAGAAGTGCACTTGCACAATGGAAACTTAGAAATGTAGCCATATTATAAATAAAATATGCATTACACTTATATGAAATATGCAAGCAAAATAAAATATGTATGTGAAATACGCATATTATACATGTTTATAAAAATATTCTAGAACGCGATTCTCGCGAGATTTCTCGAATATCTCATTACATTTCCATGCTTATATATTATTAAATTAATATAATGAAAAATTGAATTAGCATACTTTTTAATAATTTGAAACATGTGCATTTTAATGATTATGAGAATGTTACATATCAAGTTTCATAACTGTATAATGTAACCAAAGACAGTCGTCAGGTTGAGTTAGTCAGGGTTGGACGAGTTCAAATAAGGATTGTACGCAGTTGTTCAAAAATTCAATTTCTGCATCTTAGTTGAGGCCGATTAGAAATGTTACTACAGTAACGAGAAAGTCAACTGAGTTACGTTATTCTCGGCATTTCTAATCTTCTATATTTAACTTTTGGAAAAGCTAAAAACTGGGTCAACAATAGCAAGATGTGAAAACAAACCGCACACTACAGAAAACCAAAAAAGAGTATATAAATGCTCCAAGTGAAAAATACTTCTTACGTAATCTTTGGCTCAGAAGCTTACTAAAACACCATTGGTTGTGAATGCTACAACAAACGTTTCGCTTCAGTAAAGAGAATTTATGGGTGGCCCTGCCAAATCAGCCTGATCGGAGATTTCATTAGGCCAGCATTAAGAGAATCGGAAATGCGCCCATTTGGTCCTAATGGATATTCGAATGCTGGACTCCTAGGACCCGAGGCCCTGTATTAATCAGTAAAAATCTGATTAAAGATCGCTAATTGAAACACGCCGATTAAGGAGAAACTTGATCAAGAAAAGTCGAACGTCGAGACAGATGTTACCCTGCAGCCGAGTTTTAATTTATCCAATTAGTTGGGCGAAAGTTATTTGCAGGATCGCTACCCATCAGGTGACGTTGGAATTAATTTGTTCTGCTAATTTATTAAACCAGCCAGTGTCAATTATAGCAGCTAAATGTTAACGATTAGATAGATTATAGACGAGGTTTCGAAAAACTACTTCGCTATAATTTCAGAACTCGGCATTAGTATTTAACCAATGAATAAAACCTCGTGAAAAAAATTTCAGTGAAACCTGGACAGGAAATAACGATTGAGAAATTCAATAAAAATGTCCGATATTTGAACCAAAAGCAAAACGAATAGGTGGCTGAAATATTTAGTTGGACAGCTGAAATATCATACTTTTCCTATACTTTCCATTTTTCCAGTAGATTGTATATGTTCAAATATTAGCAGTTAGCAATTCTTCCAGATCTCCAACCCATTGTTTTGAGTTGGAAATCTGAATTTCCAATCCATCTTACTGGATTGGAAACCTGTAAGTCTAATTCTAAACCGAAGAAATTCCCATGATAATAAGGCACAGAATGTTTAGCACCTAAGGTAGTTCCCCATTAGAGACCCAAGAAATATTGGGACTTATTGGAACTTTATAGAAGTAATCTTGCCTTGAAATTTAAAAAAACAGGCAATTGGAAATCATTTAACACTTATTAACTGTTTCGGTAACAAAACAAGTGCTTTTCAATCACTGAATGTAAAAACTCCGCCCCTTGATATACATCTCTCCGATTGACATATATCACTCTCAACCTGTGTTAAAAGATAAATACACTATTATTAGTCAACTTCCTGTTTTACGCAGTACTTAAAATTAACTTATCTCTTCTGATTTCATCAATTCAACATGTGCTGAGAGCGCCAACTGAGATGATTTGAAGTTCTGGCACCAGAAATGCGGCCCACCATCCTGGTTTTGAAAATGAAATCCATGACGTCATTAAAATGAAATCTTATCTTCAGACGAGGTATTCAGACAAGATAATCATGCGAGGGCGTATGGTAATGACGCATGTCACCAATCATCGTTACCTTTCCAAGAATGAGACTTAGCATTTTTGAAATTCTTGTTCCCAAATGATGCAAGCAGACAGATGTCAAAAAGAAATATTGCTATCGCATACGCAAATGCAAGTGACATCAAATATCTCAGCATCTCAAATAGTTTCAGTGATACATATTTTATCCGCCTTCGTTAAATTCACCAACATCGAGGCTTAGAAAACTTTGCTTAAAACCCTAGAAATCATACGTCAACCGTGCTTTGGTCGTGACGTCACATGCATATTATCAATACCCGGAATACTCAAAACAAATAGGAGATTTTCCAAAATGGTGGCTAAACCGGCACCAATCTGCAGGGTTTTATGCACACGCACGTGCTATTTCAGCTGCAAACATTTTATGAGTGACATAGAATTAATCATAATGGTTTGTTGACTATAGCAAATCCCATAAACCCACTATCATCAAACGATTCTGCGCATGGATACTTGCCAAAGAGGTAACCCAAGAATAAAGTTCAAAGAATGGTTCACTAGCAATCCTGCTACTGGTATAATGCAACATACAAGAATATTACAGAAATAGTAACTTTTTGCTACAGGAACTATGAAAGGTTTAGATAAGATTTATAATAAAAGATTATATGCAATATGATAAAGACACTTGTTGAATAACAATAGTGTCACAAAGGTTGCTCGATGGCAAGTGAGTCCCTGATGAAGTGTGGCCCCTTTAAACATCTCCACAACTTGTTTAAAATCTTTAAGTTTTAAAACTCAATTTTTAAAAAATCGGTATTTATATTTAGAACATTTTGTATACTCCTAGGGATATGTACAATACTGTAATTACTAAAAAAAATATATATTTATTTATCAAAAATTTTAATTGCATATTTTTCCCACTTATTTATTTTTTATAAAAAAAAAATTAAATGTTTGGGCTATAGGTGAGGATGTGCCCCCTTTGTATAATGAAAACCAATATTTGTAGACCCAGTCCTCTACTGATTGGAAAAGTATTGTTATCCGTATCTAACTGCCAATAAGCACCTTGCCTAAAACAGTATAGTTAAAAACTACAACATTCCCTAATTCTATCGTGCCTTACTCGAGTTAGGCGTAAACCAGTATCTGACTTACTCAAAAACGAAGTGCTCCGGACCCGGACCGAATCTCATCCGGTGCAGTGAGGCCAAGTTGGTGGTCAATGAGGTGGTTCTGGCGAGTTGGAGTCGTCGGTTTGGGGTGCCGGTTTTCCGCTGATGGAAAAGGTTTTGGAAGGCATGGCCGGCGGCCGGACTAGTCCCTGCAGTAAACGGGGAGGTGGTCACCGGACCAGGACCATGGCCGGAGTCCTCGGTTCGCGTTTGTTCAGTAGATTGCGTCACGAATGGCGTTGTTCGGCCGGTTTCGCCGGACCGGGCCCCCTGGATGTCCAGGGTTAGCTGGCGACGCCTGGTCACCGTGGATACGGTGCGGTACGAAACCACGTTGTTGCCATTGGCTTTCGTTTCCATTGCTCAAGATGGATGGTGGATTCTGCGCATACAAAATTACCTTGTATACCTAACAGTCGAAATATCAACTTTTATGTCAAAAGACAACAAAATAAACTTGTCGATTTGCTACCACTTCAGAGCTTGTCACGACACGATGAAAATCAGGACTCGGAACACGTGTTTATCCAACTTAATCGAGCACTTGTAGTCTCGTAAATAAATTATAAGTCGCACAAATCGATATCCAATCTTAAGTAAATTCCTGCTCAGAGGATCCCCAGTCAAGAACTTTCTTCCTATGATAATCCAGCACCAAAACCGATATAGTTGATATTACCGAACAATCACATTATCGAACATATAGTTGAACGAGGCACAATGTCGTATCCAATCTTTGTAGCAGATCACGAAAAATCCTCCGAAATTCACGGCTCGGAATCTGTGAAATTCCGGGAAAATTCCAGCAGCGTCTCAACCGTGGTAATCCAATAGAATGTAGCAAAACCGAAGACACTTCCCCGTCCCAGACTGCTTCTGAACCGCTGCCAAGACACGGCTATTCCCGGGCAAAAGTTACTTAGATTTTTACGGAAAACGAGTCTGTCGGTATGCTAGCTATACGATCGTCCATCGTATGCTTGCCAAGAAAAAAAAAACTGCCTCCGTCACCGCGCAATTCTTGGTCCGTGACGACCGCAGCCGAACGCTGGCTATGCCGAATGTGACGACGAGCACACTAAGCCGCTTCAGTGGCCAATTAGGGGATTTGCTCAAGGATCAAGGTTGAAAACAATGCTGCTTTTTACTGCCGTCGACTAATCCCGTAATAGCCGAATTTGTTCGCGATGAAAACCCCAGAAGTACAGGGTGTCACGAAAGTACTTTTGGCACTTGAGGAAGGATTGAAGACGCTTTTCTGGAGTGATGGAGACCGGTAGCAGTGATACAGATAACGTTCATGTGAAACGAAAAGCGATTTTATGTCAACTTTGAAAAAGCACCAATGGATGACTTGAGTCGATAAGCATTGCTATGGCGATGTCTAATGATGGAAAGCAATGGAGCTTTTGCAACTACTCTTCGGACCCAAAATAAACGTGCGGTTATCTTAAAATTTAGAGCATAGAGCGAAAGTATAGAAACGAAAAAAAATCAAAATGAATGTCTGGCGTCACTCTAATAGCTTCTGAATTTCTGAAGCTGGAACTGTTTATGTGAGTGGCAATTTAGAGGGTGGGAGTTGGTTGCCCAAATATGAAAAATATGGCTGCTCTACGCTGGATCATTTCAATACCCTGAATTTGAAACATCCTGATTTTTCACACAATTTCTACCTTATAAGTATTTAAAAGAGCCTCCATTTAAGCTTTTTTTTAAGTCGATATCAGACATTTTAATGTAAACATTTTATTTTAACACCCTACAGTTAGGCAGAAGTTTGCACGAATACCATGGGATGGAAGGTGAAGAATTGGAAAATCTTTTCAAAATATAACCAGATTTAAATGATAGATGTTAAGCAAATTTTATCAAGAAAACAACTTGTTTTTGCAGTTAAATATCATATTTATGATGGGAAAAAAACTGTATCGCCTTTACAAAATATGAATACAATATAAACAGCTGTACGATATCAAAACGATGGAACTTAAATGCTAGATATTGTACAATGGCGTCTGCCATAGTTGTTATGAAGGTTTTTTAAAAAAAATAAATTAAATGATGGGCATACCGGTTTTACCTATCTTATTTAACCAACTCAACACACCTCGTATACAAATAATTCTTATCATCGTCATGTATTTGAAATTACACGTGTTCAACGTATGTTCATCGTGTATCAAAGGATTTATAAAAGTGATATAAAACCAGCCTTCAAATTAAATTTAAAGAATTTTCACAATGAATTTACTGAGTTGAGTAGAATATTGGTAACAATTTTCACCAGTCATTCAAAAACTTGTGTTTGAAATCTTATATTGCCTTTGGCGGTTTACCACAGTTGTTTCCACTTCAGAATGAAAGTAAATCTGGAATTTAAAAAAGCCATTGGGCCAGCCATTAACTATGTATTAAACCTATTTAATACATGGCTTAATCCTAACCTACCAATATATGCGAATACCATAGTAGCTTGAATAATAAA